>JAJIBD010014141.1:0-35872 GCA_021461705.1 Cryptotis parvus
CCCCAGTCAGTTCTGTTTTCTAAGTGTTGACCACAAACAATTGAAAGTTGAAATGAAGATGTACCTCATGTCAGCAAATTAAAAACAAAATAAATTTTATAGTTAGCTTGTCTAGCTGTATAAAAAAATCAGAGTCCTGTTGTTTACTAGATCACTGATTAGCAACAAAACATTGTATTTTCCTGTGCCTTAGTTTCATTATTTTGAAAACAGGTGCATAATCATCCTTGCAATTTGAAGGTGGTTTGAAAATTCACACAGTGGGGCCAGAGTGATAGTCCAGCGGGTAGGGCATTTGCCTTTCATGCGGCCGACCTGGGTTCCATCTTCGGCATCCCTTATGGTTCCCTGAGCACCGCCAGGAGTAATTCCTGAGTGCAGAGCCAGGAATAACCCCAGAGCAT
This sequence comes from Cryptotis parvus, assembly GCA_021461705.1. NCBI lineage: Eukaryota > Metazoa > Chordata > Mammalia > Eulipotyphla > Soricidae > Cryptotis > Cryptotis parvus. The sequence continues at coordinate 405 of JAJIBD010014141.1, forward strand.
CGCCAGGTGTGACCCTCCAAAGAAAAAAAATTCGCACAGCTCTGTGCTTGCAACAGAGAGCAGTCTGTCAGCTGTCTGAAGCTTGAGCCCGCAGATCTTGAAGCGCCTGCTCTGGTCAGAGTTAATTAGGCCCTCTCTTCTCTCCTGATTTGTTTCTTTTGTTTATTTTTTGTTTTGGGACAATACCTGGCAGTGCTCAGGGGTTACACTTGACTTTGAGCTCAGAAATTACTCCCGGCTTTGCTAGGGGACTGTAGGGGGAAGCCGGGGATCAGACTCAGGTAGGCCGTGAGCAAGGCAAGAGTCCTACCCACTGTATTATCACTTCAGACCTCACCTGGTTTCTTTCTTTCTTTCTTTGCTTTCTTTCATTCATTCTTTCTTTCTTTCTTTTTCTTTTTTTGCTTTTTGGGTCACACTCGGCAACGATTGGGTTACTCCTGGCTCTTTGCTCAGGAATTACTCCTGGCGGTGCTCGGGGAACATATGGGATGCCGGGGACTGAACCCAGTCAGCCGTGTGCAAGGCAAACACTCGACCTGCTGTGCTATCGCTCCGGCCCCACCTCGCTTTTTTAAATGTTGCCGCTGGATCTCCCAGAAGCAGAACTGGGCACCATCCCTCAGCCCTGATCGGGGCACTGTTGAGGTTGGCTTTCACAGTGTTGGTCAGCAAAGGGCGAGCAGAGGGTTCCTGGGGGTCCTGGTCTGCAGGCGAGGCGGGCAGTAGCGTGCCTGCAGCTCTTACAGGGTATCTCTGCTGCAGACATGGACGTCCCGCTGCCTGATGAAGTTCTATACGGTGGTGGCCACCTCACCCACGTCCCAGGAGAGCCACAGGATTGCTGAGAGAATCGAGCAGCGCATCCTCAACTCCAACCCTGTCATGGAAGCCTTTGGTAAGCTCAGTGCGTGGCGCCTCAGCCCCCTGCGGGGATCAGGAGCAGTGGCCTTAGACCGACTCTCATGGAGGGGCAGGGAGTGGTGGGGGGAATAAATGTGCCACATTTCCTTGAGCCTCTAACCTCCCTGGGACCAGTGATGTTATCAAGCACCCAATCCCTCCAGCCCGGGCATGTCTTGTTTATTTATTTATTTATTTATTTATTTTTCCTTTTTGGGCCACACCCAGCGATGCTCAGGGGTTACTCCTGGCTCTCCACTCAGGAATGACTCCTGGCGGTGCTCGGGGGACCATATGGGATGCCGGGATCGAACCCGGGCCGACATGGGCCGGCTGCGTGCAAGGCAAACGCCCTACCGCTGGGCTATCGCTCCGCCCCACATCTTGTTTATTTTTTTTTTTTTATTTATTTATTTATTTTATTTTATTTATTTGCTTTTTGGGTCATATCCGGCAATGCTCAGGGGTTTCTCCTGGCTCTGCACTGAGGAATTACTCCTGGCGGTGCTCGGGGGACCATATGGGATACCGGGATCGAACCCTTGCCGGCATGGGCCAGCCATGTGCAAGGCAAACGCCCTACCCGCTGGGCTATCGCTCCGCCCCTCGGGCACATCTTTTAAGCACTGTCCTCGAGAGGACCTTCGTGGCTGCATTCACAGTTCCCTGACTTGTCAGAGGGGCTCATCGAAGGAAGTAAAACAGTTGGTGCTTATGCTGGGACTCAGGTCATCATTTCTGTCGAGAGCCTTCAGATGCTGACCTTGCTCCCTCTGATTCATTGCTGGGAAGTTCTGCCTCTCCTGAACCATACCTGCTGAACCCCAGGTGTCCCTTCCTTAGTGATACAGAAATCTGCGAAGGGGCCTTTTGGGTGATGTGAGTTAGAAAGGGCCCCTGTTGATTTGCGGCCTCCAAGGCCCAAGAGTGCACTAAGGATACCAACGCACCGGTGTGTGCAGGGAACGCTGCACGCTGAGGGAATCACAACAGCAGCCGCTTTGGGAAGTTCATCCAGCTGCAGCTGAACAGGTGAGGTCCCGGCTGCCACCCCTGGCTACTGGGGTGCTGATGGAGGAGTCTAAGTGGCCGGCCTTCTGCTCTGGACAGCACCTGCTCCGCTGCTCTGCCTGGGTATGGGGTTCTTTTTTTTTTCTGTCTTTTTTTTTTTTTTTTTTTTTTTTTGCTTTTTTGGGTCACACCCGGCGATGCTCAGGGGTTACTCCTGGCTCTGCACTCAGGAATTACTCCTGGTGGTGCTCGAGGGACCATATGGGATGCCAGCGATTGAATCAGGGCCGTCATGCTGGCTGCATGCAAGGCAAACGCCTACCCGCCAAACTATCACTCCGGCCGCTCTTTTTGTCTTTTTGGCAATGCTCAGGGGTTACTCCTGGCTCTGCACTCAGGAATTACTCCTGATGGTGCCCTGGGGACCATGTGGGATGCTGGCGATTGAATGCAGATCAGCTGCATAAAGCCAAGTAAAGCCTGTAGTAAAACCGGCAGGTTGATTACCTGCTGTACTATCACTCCGGCCCGTGGCGCATGGGGTTCTTGATGATCAGAAGGGCCTGCAGGTGAACTTTGAAAAGGGACAGCCCTGCTGCTCCAGCCTGAGGCCCCCGTGACAGTCTGCTCAGTGGAGCCTGTGTGTCCCCTGGCACACCCTTGGGATGTCCCCCACTTTGACCCAATTGCCAGAGAATGTCCTAGACTCCCGGCTACCTGCTGAGCAGGCCCTCGGGCTCCCCATGGGCTATGTGGAGATCTTGTGTGGGGGGGCTGCTAGGTTGTGGTCTGGCCTCAAGTGCCTAAAGGTGTGGACTGAACGGGCACTTCACACGCAGGGCCCAGCAGATGACCGGAGCTGCTGTCCAGACCTACCTCCTAGAGAAAACCCGAGTGGCCTGCCAGGCCACCAGCGAGAGGAACTTCCACATCTTCTACCAGGTCCGTGCCCGGGGCAGGGAGGGGGTCAGCCCTACGGGTGCACCGCATTCCCCCACAGACCGTGGCCATTCTCTGCCCTGCATGGGGCTGTGCTCTCGGGTGCTGTGACAGGGGGCCCGTCTTGCCTTTTCTGCCAGACCGGCTGGGCACTGGACCAGAAACGTTTGTCCTCCTCTGCCAACATGGAGAGCGAGAGTGGCACCATCCCCTCCAGGGGGTGAGGACATCCTAGAGCTGTCCCTCCTCCATCACACAGGGGTGTCCTGTGGTCAGGGATGAACCTCTCTCTGCTGGCCCTGGGGGGCTGAGCCCTTCCCCTGGCTGCCAGCCTCTCCGGCCCCCGGGCTTTCTGGGGTCTATTTCTGGCCTGAGATGGGAGACCCGGCAGGTTGACAGCCGCTGGGCCCAGCTGGGTGCTCCCTGGAGGGCCCGTCCACCCTGTCGTGTCGCTGTCATGCTCACGCGTCTCAGGCCTGCACAGACCTGCCTCTGCCCGCCCAGGTCAGCGTCCCCTCCCCACAGATCTGCAAAGGAGCCAGCGCCAAGGAGAGACTCCAGTGGCACCTCCCCAAGGGAGCGGCCTTCTCATGGCTGCCCAACCCGGAGTGGAGCCTGGAAGGTAGGGCCCCCTGACCAGCTCCCCTGGGGCCAAGGCCTGCCCTGCCTCAGGCCTGACCACCTGTCCTGACAAACTTGGGCTTGAATTCCTTCTCAGAGGATTCCTTCGAGGTGACAAGAGAGGCCATGCTTCATCTGGGCATTAATGTCCCCACCCAGGAAAACATCTTTAAGGTCAGAGACAAGCCTCCCGCCCTTCCACCTGTCAGTGCTAGTGGTCGCCCTTTCCTCAGCCCCTTCATCAGACCTGCGAGTCCCTTCTCTGGAGGATCTAGGATTCCCATGTGGCAGTGTCCGCGAGTAGGCCGCTGCTCTGTGCTCTGAGGCTGGCCACAGGATGTCTGGGCTGGGGTATGGGGTCAGTGAGGGGCGCGTCCTGCTGCGGTAGAAGACACAGTCCCAGGAGCCCAGGTGGGTATTACAGTGGCTGGAAGAGAGAGGCGTTACCACGCACTCGTCTTTTTCCTTAAAACTTTGAAATCACAGCCGGAGCGATAGCACAGCGGGAGGGCGTTTGCCTTGCACGCAGCCCACCTGGGTTCGATCCACGGCATCCCATATGGTCCCCCGAGCACTGCCAGGAGTGATCCCTGAACAAAGAGCCAGGAGTAACCCCTGAGTGTTGCTGGGTGTGACCCAAAAAAGAAAAAACAAAACAAAACAAAAAAAACTCAAAACTTTGAAGCCATGGGCCAGAGAGTGCAATGGTTAAGGCACTTGCCTTGCACAAGCCCGACCTGGGTTTGATCCCTGGTATTACATGTGGTCCCCTGAGTGCAGGGTCAGGAGTAAGCCCTGAGCACCACCTGGTAAATAAAAACAATAAGAAAAATATTAAAAACAAAAACGAAAGGGGAGGGGGGGAGGGAGGGGCAGGGCAGAGGAGATGCCCAGTGGGGAGATGCCCAGTGGGCTGGAGCTGCGCGCACGAGCGAGCCCTGGGCTCAGCCCCAGCACCACAGCATCCTCCAAGCACCTCCAGGAATGGCCCCGGGCGCCACTGGGTACTCGCCTAAGAAGAAAGAAAGGAAATAGGTCAGAGGCCTGCCCACGGTCAGGCCACTAAGTGATAAGATGAGAGTTCTTAGAGCAGACAGCAGGATGCCCCTAGGGGACAGTGCTCTCTCCCTCCAGACAGCGCGGTGGGAAGGGGAGGGATCGGATCGTGGCCAGGTACGAGCAGCGGCAGGCGGAGCTTGGCCAGAGAGCCGCTCACGGGCTAGTGAGTGGACTGCACAGAAGCCCAGGGGCAAGAGCCTCTTCCCCATCCCCCGCCCACTCCACTGCCCACAGAGCACGGCAGACTCGAGGCTGGAAGCGGAGCCTTCCCTCTGCCTGGGAGCAGGATCAGCTGCTGCTGGGTCTCCTGTTGAGGCCCAAGAATTTCCCAGTGACTGGGCTGAGAACTGGACCCCAGGGGGCTCATCCATGCACATCAGGGACACTGAAGAAGGGACAGGCGTTGTGTTCCCAGCAGCCAGAGGCAGAGACACAGGCCCTCCTCCCCACCCCCGTCCCGTTCCAGGCAGGAGCCCCCTGCCCTCGCCTTCACCAGCTGTGTGCTGGGAAGCCTGTGATTTCCTCTCTTCCCCAGCTCCTCTCTGGCACAGGCATAATAACATCCCTCCTAGATCAGTGCTTTGTAGCCTGCTCCAGCCCGCAGACAGACGGGCGGTTGACAAGCACCTTCCTAGCTGGTTGAAAGGAGGAAATTAAGCATTGCGTCTGAGCGGCTTGCGCGCTGCCTAGGTGCAGTCAGCCGGAGAAGCCCTGTCCAGGCCGGACCTCAGCCCTGCAGGAGACGGCGCCGCTCATGTCTGTCCCCGCCTGCCCCCTCAGGTCCTCGCTGGACTGCTGCACCTCGGCAACCTGCGCTTCGCTGACTCCGACGACGAAGCCCAGCCCTGCCAGCTGAGGCCCGATGCCCAGTGTAAGGGCCTGAGATCTGCTCTCAGCCGGGAGCTGGGTGGTCCAGCCCAGAGCAGAGCCAGAATGGGGGTGAGGGGACAAAGGGAGCCTCCCGAGTTGACGCTGACACCCTTGGGTACAGTATCAGCTGTGAGGGCTCCCCTAGGGAGGAGGAGAGGCCATTTGCCAGGGGAACACTTCCGTGGTTTTGGCAGAAATGGGTCCCACACTTGGCCGTGTGGGCTGGCCACAGGTTCCAGGCCTGCCTGTGGCGAGCCCTCGCCCAGCAGAAGCCGGGCTGCTCTGTCCAGTTGCGTGCAGGCTGCCATTGCGATGGAGGCTGCTTTGACTCCCAGGCTCGCTCGGCACCTCGGCCTCCCTCCTGCTGCTCCCAGAAGAGTCCCTGCTGGAGACACTGGCGGATCCGACCCATCCGGGCAGGCAGGCAGCGGCAGGTGGTCCGGAAGCCCTGCTCCCAGGCCGAGTGCGACACGCGCAGGGACTGTGTGGCGAAGCTGGTCTACGCGAGGTGAGCAGTTATCGGGACTCCAGGTTCTCTCTCCGCCCCTCTGGGGTCCAGCAAACATCCCGGGCAACGGGCCTAAAGTGAGGGATGCCAGTCAAGCAGCCCCTGGGGGAACACAAACACATACTCGGGCTTTCCCAAGAGTCCTGAATAGTTCCAGAGAGAAAGCGGCCACACTCCCAGCCCAGACCTTATCATTCTGAAAGCCCAGCTGCCTGTCTTGACCTTGGCTAGAGGTGAGGGTGAGCCGCTCCGCTCTCTGCTGGCCAGCCAGGCTCCAGGTTCCGACCTTAGGTAAATAGGCTCCTGTGTCTGGGTGCCCTTGTCCTTTGTTCTGTGTAGTCTTTGGGGTCATTTGAGAGATGGTGTTGGAACCGGAAACTGAACCCGCATTCGGAACAACACAGTGTGCAGGAGGGCCAAGGGGAGCCCAGAGCAGGGTGAGAGTGGGGTCTCTGGCCCTCTCCGGGGGCTGGGGGCCATCCTATGTGTCTCTACTCTCTGCCCGGCTGGTTATGGATTGTTTTTCACCCTCAGTTCATTGCTCTGTGAGGGTGTCCAGGGACCTAGGAACCTCTGGCCCAGGAACCTCTGACACTTGAATGGAGTTTGATGGTGTGTGTGCGTGGCGTGTGTGTGCATGCATATGTGTACATGTGGGGTATTCATATGCTTGTGTGTACATGGGGGTGTGCATGTGTGTTCATGAATTTATACATGTGGAAGTTGCATATACATGTGGGAACTGTGTGTGTGCCTATGTTCATGTGAGGGGTGTGTGTTCTTGTATGTGTACATCTGGGGTGTGTGGTGTGTGTGCATGGTACATGTCCTCGTGGGGACTTGGGGAGCACCCTTCACAAAGTCCCCTTGCTTTCATGTACTCGGGGAGCTGTAAGCCAGAGATCACAGTGCTGCTGAGAGAATAGGTTTGTGCTGAAAATGGGCCAAGGATGGGGCCGGAGTGATAGCCCAGTGGGTAGGGCGTTTGCCTTGCACGCGGGCCTGTGCCAGATCGGGTTCGATCCCGGCATCCCATATGGTCCCCCTAGCACCGCCAGGAGTAGTTCCTGAGTGCAGAGCCAGGAGAAACCCCTGAGCATGGCCGGGTGTGACCCAAAAAGCAAAAAAAAAAAAAAAGGGCTGAGGTGGCTGGGCCCAGACTGGACCCAGTTTGGTAACTGGCACGGTTTTCCCTGCCTCAAAGATAGTTTCAGGTCAGAATTCCAGGCCAAGGGTTTCTTTAAATTTAATCTAATTTGGTTTAGGGGCCACCCCCTGCAGTTCTCAAGGGCTTTTCCTGGTTCTGTGCTTGGGGGTCACTTCTAACAGTGCTCAGTGCTCAGGGGGTCCTTGCAGTGCTGCAGGTTGAACCCAACCTCTTGTGTGCAAAGTGTTCACGCGGGCTGTTGACTCCAAGAGATAACTGTGGCCTCTTAGGCTAAAGTGTTGAAAGCTTTGGGATCAAGGCTTCAAATGAGTAGGCGTGACTGTCACAAAGCAGGCTCTTCCCCGGGATGTTTTCCACAGGTTACTGTCAGCTGATGGGATCACTAGGTCAGTTGGTTTTAGTACCTTGAGTGGGTAATTGATGCCTGTGCTGCAAAAATAAGAGGTAATTGCTGAACTGAGAAAATTTGCAGAGCAATTACTTTAAGAAAAATCGTGAGATAGTACCGGGGTTAAGGCACTGGCCTTGCTTTGCAAGCACACCCCACTTTGATCCCCGCCACCTCATATGGTCCACTGAGCCCTACCAGGATCCCTGAGCACAGAACCAAGGTATGGCTCAGAAGTTGCCACCCCCAAAAAAAAAGTCGAATTGATGAAGCGCATTCATAACATCTGTGCTGGTGGTCCCAAAGAGAGGGGTGCCACTACGGCTCTCAGGTGGCCCGGGGACATGGCAGGACCTTGGACTCAGTTTTGCCTGAGAGACCAGTGGGCTCGTTATTTCCAAACCCCACCTAGGCCTGTCCATCACCCTCCTGAAGTCAAGAAGCTGTCAGGCCCCATGCCTGAGGCTGACTCTGTCTAGTTCTGTGCTGGGATGCCAGGCCGGAGGTGGGGGGGGTGGCAAGGTGATGGGAGTGTACTTGGAAAGGTGCATGGCAGCGCCAATCTGCGTTTGGAGTAGGGCAGGGGCGGGCTGGGCAGAACAGGAGTCAGGGGTCTCCCCCTGGGCCTCTTGGGCCCTCCACCTGGGCTGGGAGCAGCTGGTGGCCTGGGGCCGAGCCTGGCCTGTTGCAAGATCCATCTCTTCCTTTCCACAGGCTCTTTGACTGGCTGGTGTCAGTCATCAACAGCAGCATCTGCGCAGACCCCGGCTCCTGGACCACTTTCATAGGTAGCAGGACTCACCCGGTAGGGCACGTGCCCGAAATGAGCAGAGCCCGGACCCCACTTTACAACCCCTCGCTTCTGCGCCCTGACGCATCCATGTCGCTTTCTGGGCCAGCTCCCGTGGTGCCGTGTCTCTCCTCTCCCGGAGACCCCACTCTAATCTTGGGGAGCAGAGGGGTGGGGATTCGAGAGGACTCAGGGATGTGGCACAGATGAAGCGTGGGCGGCCCGGCCTCGGCAAGGGCTCCGAGGAGAGCGATGTTCTTGGTACCTGCTCGGCTCCTGAGACCAAGGCTGGGACTGGGGGCAGGAAATGTGCCCTGGGCCCATGCCCTCCCGGCTGTGCCCTCCTCACTCGGCCTTTCTCAGCCTGCTGGTGCACAGGATGGAGACGGGTCCATCTCAGCGGGTGGGCTGGGCGGGGGTTCTCCTGGCCCTGTGTTCGCTCCCCCTCATCTGCAAGGCAGGGACCTTCACCTGACCCAGCACCTGGCCCTCCCCTGCCCCATGCAGTGGCCCCATGCACTGTCCTGTCCTGCAGGCCTGCTGGACGTGTACGGCTTTGAGTCTTTTCCTGACAACAGCCTTGAGCAGCTGTGCATCAACTACGCCAACGAAGCTGCAGCAGCACTTTGTGGGGCACTTCCTGAGGGCGCAGCAGGTGAGGGCAGCCGGGAGGGCACCACCCGAGGGCACAGCAGGGGAGGGCGCGGAGGGCACCCGGGGCACAGCAGGGGAGGGCAGCCGGAGGGCACCACCGAGGGCACAGCAGGGGAGGCAGCCGGGGGGACCACCGAGGCACAGCGGGGAGGCAGCCGGGAGGGCACCCCCAGGCCGCAGGGGGGGCAGCCGGGAGGGCACCACCCGAGGGCACAGCAGGGGAGGGCAGCCGGGAGGGCACCACCCGGGGGCACAGCAGGGGAGGGCAGCCGGGGCACCCCCGAGGGCACAGCAGGGGAGGGCAGCCGGGAGGGCACCACCCGAGGGCACAGCAGGGGAGGGCGGCCGGGAGGGTTCTGGTCACTTCCCAGGGGTGGCCTTGGAGGACCACGCAGGGCCTGTCACTGCCTCCTCCCACCACCGCTTCGTCCCTAGGAGGAATACGCAGTGGAGGGCCTGGAGTGGACCTTTGTCAACTACCAGGACAACCAGACCTGCTTGGAGCTCCTCGAGGACGCCCATCAGTATCTGCTCCCTCATAAATGAGGTGTGGAGAGTGTTGGGGCACTCCTGGGTCCTGAACACTGCCCCTGCCATCTCTGTCTGTCTCCCCACCAGTCCGGAGGGCTTGCTAATGCCGTATTCCTCCCATCTCACTGCCACCGTGGTGCCTGGGTAACAGGCCGTGGGTGGGGACTCCGAGGGTTGTAGGGTTGTTCTCTTCTGTTTTTCTTTTTTGTGTGTTTGTCTGTGTGTGTGGGATGGGGTTTTGGGGCCACCTAGCGTTGCTTGGAGGCTGCTCCCAGCTGTGCTGGGGAGTTCCCAGCGGTCGTCTGGGAGCTTATGTGGTGCTGGGGATCAGGCCGGGCGTGGCCTTACCCTGTGCTGTCGCTCCAGTCTGACCTTCAGTTATTGCTGTTTGGGGGCATACTGGGGCCACCAGGGACACACTCGGCAGTGCAGCACCAGCACTGAATGCAGAGCCTGTGCGTGCCGGGTGTGTGCTCTGCCACTCGAGCTGTGTCCTGGGTCGTGCTGACGTTGTGGCTGCCTGCCGTCCCGTCCATGCAGGAATGCCGCCTGAACCGGCCCAGCAGCGGCCCAGCTGCAGATGCGCATTGAGAGCGCCCTGGCGGGCAGCCCGTGCCTGGGCCACAACAAGCTGAGCCCGGAGCCCAGCTTTATCGTGGTGCACTACGCAGGGCCCGTGCAGTACCACACGGCCGGCCTGGTGGAGAAGAACAAGGTGAGGAGGCCGTGACCTGCGGGTGCGAGTGACCTGTGTCGCTGTGTGGCACATGCGCAGGACTGTCCTGTGTCCTGTCTCCCGACATCTCTGAGTTCAGAGACCCTGAGTGCTACCCCTAGGGCACAGCCTGCCCAGCATCTCCAGGTCGTGGGGTCACCCTGCTTTCTAGGATTGCATGGGTTGGCTCTTATCTTGGCCTGGCACTGCCCAGGAAGCCCTTTGGGGCCGGACAATCAGGCCTGCAAGCTCAGGGACAGCCCTGGGGGCGCTGCACCAATGCACCCCCCTGTCCTTCACCTTTCCTAACAGGACCCTGTCCCCCTGAGCTGACGGGGCTCCTGCAGCAATCCCAGGACCCTCTGTTGAAAGTACTGTTTCCTGTTGACCCGGAAGAGAAGCCCCAGGAGGTGCCCTCTGGCCAGAGTAGGGCACCTGTGTTAACGGTGGTGTCTAAGTTCAAGGTGGGTCTGGTGGAGCTGACCCTGCGGCTTCAAGGTTATGGGGGTGCCTGTCGAGGACTGGTGCTGTTTGCTGGGGAGAACCGATGAGTCAGTGGGCACAGTCCCGGGCGGGAAGAGACTCCGTGTCACTGACGTGACGGGATGCCGCTGCCCTAGGGGTACTGTGAGGAGCACTTGCCACAGGTGCCCCCTGGCCGGCCAGTCCCGCTTCTCAGCTGTTTGCTCAGACTTGACTCCTGCTCCTGTAACTTCCGTTCCACTGACCTGCAGCTGCTCAGGCCCAGGCCGGCTTTTCACTAGCCTCCTCGGCCCTCAGCCACTCCAGCACTTGGGAGGGGGAGGCGTAGGCATTTGGTTGTTTAGGTCCCACCCCATGCTCAGGGGTCATGGGGCTGGAGGCTGAGCCTGGGCTTCCTGCATGTAGTGCGCGGGCTCTGACCTTCTGAACTAGCTCTCTGGCTCCTGGGCGCCGGTCTGATGAGCATTCCCGCCCGGCTCAGCTGTCCCATGAGGCAGCCCACTAGGGCCTGAGCTCCAAGTCCATGGCTGAGAGCTCAAATCAGCCCCAGATGCCCTTCTGGCACGTAGGACAGACCCACCAGTAGCATTGGCTGCCCGGAGGACCCGGAAGGAGCCTGAGGTTATTCTCCCAATGTTGCTCTGTGAGGTGAGGGGGTTACAGCCGAGGGGCCCGGTGGGGTTGGGGAGAGGAGCGTGCTCTGGGCACACAGTGTGCGAGCTCAGGGTCCTCCACGCAGCTGGCCTCAGGCTGCTGAGGTGTGGGAAGCAGTGGGCAGCTCGGCCCCTGCTGGTGTCTGTGGACAGCCCAAGGCCCCGCCTGCCTAAGTGCAGGTCCCTCTCCCTGAGTCCCTCTCCCACTGCAGGCCTCCCTGGAGCAGCTTCTGCAGGTTCTGCAAAGCACCACCCCTCACTATATTCGCTGCATCAAGCCCAACAGCCAAGGCCGAGCAGAGACCTTCCTGCGGGAGGAGGTAATTCACTTGGGGCCACCATTGCTTATGGGGCAGGCATGGAGGAAACCACCTACTCAAAGAAGGGGTCCAGGGAACTTCAGCTTGGGAGAGGGCAGCGGGGTAAAAGCAGCCTCCTTTAGGTGGAGGCTGATAGCTCTGCAGGGGTTGGGGTTGCCGAGAGCTCTGCAGGGGTGCAGGCTTGCCTGGCTTCTGGGGAACTGAGCCCTGACAGGACGTGGCACGTGGCGTTCGCTGGGGCTGCACCCCAGAGCTGTGTCAGTGTCATGAAACAGAAGCCAGGCGGCCCGGAAGGAGGCACCGGTGTCGCCCTGGTGAAGCAGGTGTGGAGGCAAGTCTTGTCTCCCCTGCTGTGATGGGTTGTGTGCTGTGCAGGGGCGCAGTGTCCCAGCCAGGACAGAGTGGGTCTGGTGCATCTTGCTGTCTGCTGGAGAATAGGGTCTCTTGTGGTTGGCTCTGGGCCATGCCGGTGCTGGAGTCTTTGGGGACCCTGGGGAATGCCCACAGTCAGCTGGTCAGTATGGCCTTGGGGTTGAGCATCTGAACCACTCTGCTCCTTGGGAAAGACCTTGGCTTGGGTTCCAGAAGATTCTTCACAAGATAACGTTGTACGTTTCTGCCCTCAGCCCCCTTACCCATGACTCCCTCTGCTGCCTGCAAAGTAGGAAATAATGTTCAGGGAACAGAAAGGCTGGGTTGATTTTTTTTTTTTTTTTTTTTTTGGCCTTTTTGGGCCACACCTGGTGATGCTCTGGGGTTACTCCTAGCTTTGCACTCAGGAATTACTCCTGGCAGTGCTCGGGGAGACCATACGGGATGCCGGGGATTGAACCCAGGTTGGCCGTGTGCAAGGCAAATGCCCCACCTGCTGTACTGTTGCTCTGGCCCCGTTTGGGTTTTTGTTTTTATGTTTTGGAGTCACCCAGCATTGCTCATGATAACGCTTGTCTCTGCATTGAGGGATCACTCCTGGCAGTGCTCAGGGGGCCATAGGGGATATTAGGGATAGAACCTGGGTTGGCCACATATAAGGGAAATGCCCGACCCGCTGTGCTATCACTCCAGCCCACAAAGGCTGGTTGGCTTTACTGTGAGGCATGTGCCACTGTTGGGCAGAGCAGGCCAGAGCTCACGGTGCAGCGCCTGCCTCAGTGGCACTGGGAGTGGTGACAGGTAAGGCCCCTTTCTAACGGGAAGGGTCCCGAGGTCCCTTGATTGCTCACTGCCCGGTGTATGCTGGCCAGGGCCACCGAGGGAGGGGGCGGGACTGCCTGCAGGGGCCTACCTGCCCCCAACACTTGCAGGTGCTGAGCCAGCTGAAGGCCTGTGGTCTGGTGGAGACCATCCACATCAGCGCCGCCCGGCCTCCCCATCCGGTGAGTGGACCATCGACAGGGCCGCTGCCAGCTGGCAAAAGAAACAAGGGGGCTTGAAGGCTGTGGGTCAGCAAGGGCCGGCCACGTGTTCAGGACTGACCCTACAAAGGGGCACCTGGTGGAAGGTGGCCAGCTGCCAGCCCCTCAGAGGAGCGGGGCCCCGGTGCAGGGAAATCCACAGCAGAGCAGAAAGATCTGGCCACCCTGCCCTTTCAGCGGGCACAGCGGGCAGCACCCCACTGGGCGGGAGGCTGGCTGGTGAGAGAGGCTGTGCCCGGCTCACAGATGAGCCCCTCATTCGGCCTGCAGGGTCTCACACGGAACTTTGTGGAGCGGTACAAACTGCTGAGAAGGCTCCGTCCACGACCCTGCGTCAGCCCTCAGAGCCCCTGCGAAGGGCTTGCAGGTGAGTGCTGCCCGCCGGGGGCAGACAGGCAGGGGCGCTCCGTGAGTCTTCAAGCACAGCCCTGCTCTTCTGGTTCTTGGTTCAGGGAGAACAGCACAAGAAGACAAGTGGGGGGACACGGAAAGGCAGAGTGGGGAACAGGACGCTGGGCTGGTGAGGAGTGGATCAGGGAAGGCTTTCTGGAAGAGCTGCTCGCTGAGGCGGGATGAGGGTGGCCGGGCGAAGGACCTGCCACTCCTCAGAGGTGAGGGGACCAGCAGCCGGCAGGCACCGCGTTAGGGACTCCTGGGCTGGACATGCTGCAGGGGTGGAGGGCGCCAGGAGCAGTCATGCCCCTGGCCAAGGAAGCTGGGCAGGGGCCGGAGCAACAGTCCAGCAGGGAGGGCGTTTGCCTTGTTAGCGGCCGGCCCGGTTCAATCCCGGCATCCCATATGGTCCCCCCAGCACCGCCAGGAGTAATCCCTGAGCGTGTCGCCGGGTGTAACCCAAAAAGCAAATAAATAGGGGTCGGAGCGATAGCCCAGCGGGTAGGGCGTTTGCCTTGCACGGCCGGCCCATGCTGACCAGGTTCGACCCCCGGCATCCCATATGGGACCCTGGAGAACCACCAGGAGTGATTCCTGAGTGCAGAGCCAGGAGAAACCCATGAGCATCGCCGGGTGTGACCCAAAAAAGCAAAAAAAATAAATGAATAAATAAAAAATAAACAAGCAAAAAAAATAAAAGGAAGCTGGGCAGACGGGAGCAGAGGGGGACTTCGGGTGGCGCTTTCAGCCACACTTCTGTCTCTCTCTGTTTCTCTGTCTCTCTCTGTTTCTCTCTGTCTCTGTGTCTGTCTCTCTCTCTCTTTGCTTTTTGGGTCACACCTCAGGGGTTAGTCCTGGCTCTGCACACGGGAATTACTCCTGGCGGTGCTCAGAGATGTATGAGATGTCGGGATTAAAGAACCTGGCTTGGTGGCATGCAGGCAGCAGTCTACCCTATGGCTCTGGCCCCAGCACCGAGACGTTTACTGTGAAGGTTGGGGTCAGGTCAGTGGCTCATTGGGGTTCTTGGCTCTAGCGGTCAGAGGCTGCAGGACTGGCGGGTAAGACAGGAGTCAGGGTGGGCGCACCGCTTGCTTGGTAGCTAGCACAGTTCCACTGTTGCTTCCCCTCTTAGCTGTTTGGTCACTGTTTTCCTTTCTGCCCACTTCTCTCCTTTCTCTCTCCACGGTTTGCTCTGCTGCTCTGTCTCTTGCCAAAGTGTCCCTGGCCCCTGGGCGCTTTGCTGTTTCTCGTCTGGCGTCTTTCATAGCCTCTGTTCCCCGAGAGGCCAGTGAGCGGCTAAAGATGGCCAGAGCCCTCAGGTAAATGCTCCCTGCCCAGGAGGCAGCCCTGGGGTGCAGGCCAGGGCCCTGCAGGGTGCCTGTGGATCTGGGAGTCTCTCTTCCCCATGCAGGGGGTGGGGAAATCCCGGCTGCCTCTTGTGGGCTTGGGGTCATGGAAACAAACCTTGAATGGGCAGCTACCAAGGGCCCTAGGCCACACGGCCCAGAGGCCCACAGCAGTGGAGATTGCATGGCCCGGGACATGGACAGCTGAAGGGCCACCTTTGGCCTCCCCTTGCAGAGTGGGAAGGCGTCAGAAAGGGTCGGAGCAGGGCTGCAGGAGAGGGTCTCCAGTGTTGGTGTCTCCAGACCCCTGTTCTTAAGGCACAGGAGAAGCAGCTGCGCAGGCTCTGAAGGGGGCCTCTCCCCCCACCCCCAGAACGCTCTCCACAGGTTGAGGACGCCACGCTACAGCCTCTTCTCTGCGACATCCTGTCAGCCCTGCCAGCTCTAACTCGGGCCGCAGACACACCGGTAATGCAGATGAGGCCCCGGGAGTCCCTGTGCGCTGTGGCAGGACCAAGGTGTTCATGACCGAGTCTCTGGTAAGGCCATGGGGGCAGGGGCCGGGATCCCAGAGGCTGGGGGGCGGGGAGTCGGGAGTTCAGTGATGGCTCTTCGCGTAGCTGGAGCTTCTGGAACACGGGCGTGCCCGCGTGCTGGAGCAGTGTGCCCGCTGCATCCAGGGCGGCTGGAGGCGATTCCGGCAGCGGCAGTGGGAGGCGGCAGGCGGGCAGCCACACTCATCCAGGCAGGTAGGAAGAGCAGGCCCGAGCCCCCTCTCAGACCCACAGACCCCCTTGCAAGGGTGCCTTCGCCATTCTGCTCAGCTCCCTGACACCGGTGTCCCCAATTCAGCACGTCCACCAGTGCCCTGGGAGTCACAGGCTCTGCGTGGTAAGGCTGAAGGTTGCCCTGAGCGACTGCTGCCGCTTTCCCCCTTCGTCACAACTCACACCGTGACCCGCTTGCTGAGCTTCGGGGCTTCCAGGGAGTCTGAACCGGTGAAGACCGACAGGAAGAGAGCAGGGATGTGCTTGCAGTAGCAGCCACCCAACTGGGTGGTGGCGGAGTACTACCTGGCCTCTGTCGGGTCAGCCGACAGCCAACAGTGCAGCGAGCAAAGCCACTGGAAGAACTTTTTGCTTTTTTGCTTTTTTGGGTCACACCCGGCAATGCTCAGGGGTTTCTCCTGGCTCTGCACTCAGGAATTACTCCTGGCGGTGCTCGGGGGACCATATGGGATGCGGGGATTGAACCCGGGCTGGCACAGGCCGGCCACGTGCAAGGCAAACGCCCTACCCACTGGGCTAGCGCTCTGGCCCTATTTTTTTTTTTTAGGGGAGGCCAAATCTGGTGGTGCTCAGGCATCACTCTTTGTGGCTCGGGGGACCATAAAGGGGTTCCGAGTAGGCCGTGTGTGAGCCAAGTTTCCGACCTGCTGTACTATAACTCCAGTGTGTTGACTTGTGCATTATGGCACAGCCTGTGTTGAAAATGGCCCTGGGGAAAACACCATTTCCAACACAGGCTGGCTGCAGAACCAGGCACAGACCAATCTGTAAATACTTAACTTTTGCTCTTAGCCTTCCGTTCCTGGCTAACTCGGAAACACATCCAGAGACTGCACACGGCTGCCACAGTTATCAAGCGCGCCTGGCGGAGGCGGAGAGTGAGTAGTGGACTCCGTCACGGTGGGTGGGCAGTGAACGTCTGCAGGACTGGTAGGTGTGGCCCCGGGCTGGACTGTGGCCCTGCCAGTGCAAGAGTGGGAGGGCTCGTGTTGGTCCAGGCTGCGCTGATGAGTGCACTGCAGGGTGGCTGGCTGTGACGGTACACAGAAGCCGTAGACGGTGGGCAGAGGGCTAGAGTACCCGTGGGATACGTGGGCCCTGGACTCTGCCCCCAGGTGTAGCTCCTGGAATTTCTTGTGGGCACCCCCACAAGCAAAAGGTCCCATAAGCAACACTAGGCATTTATTCAAAATTGTAAAATTGTCTGCTTTGGGAAGGTCATTGTTTGGGCCACACCGGTGGTGCTCAGATGAGGTAGAGGGATTGAACCCAGGTCGGCCACATGCAAGGCAAGTGACTGGGAAGTGACCCTCTGTACTAGCTCTCTGCCCCATATTTTACATTAGGTCTTAATAAGGCCATAAGTTTGGCCCAGGCAGTTCCCTTGGTTTTCATTTTGGTTGTGGGGCCACGTATGCCTATACACCCTACAACACCGGGGGTATAGGAGGTGGGGATACATGTATGCTAGGAGTAACCCCTGATGGTGCTTAGAGGACCACGCATGGTGCCAGGGATTGCACCAAGGTCTGCTGCCTGAAAACCCTGAACTGTCTACTCCCCCTCGCCTTGGTTTCTGTGTAAAACTCTGCCACAGGAACAGTCTGGGCATCCATTCACCTGTTCACCAGCTGCTTTCAGTTCACTTTAGTAATATGATATATTGTAGCTTTGTTCACCACTGAAAGAGCTCACTGAGTCAGAGACCCAGTACAAGACCTGAGCTCAGCAGGTGCTGCCCGGCAGCCCAGGACCCCAGCAGAGCAGCACCGCACCCTTGGGTGCAGGCATTAAAACATCCATCCTGCTTGGGAGTCCTCCCCAAAGACAGAGCAGTGAAGTCGGGTGGTTTCTTGATTGTTCCTGGTTCTGAGTCCCGCAGCGATGCTCAGGGGGCTGCTCCGGGCTCTGCTGTCAGGAATCACTCCTGCCAGTGCTTGGGGAACTCCGATGGGGTGCTGGGGATTGAACTTGAGTGAGCCACGTGCAAGGCAGGTGCCCTCCCTGCTGCACTCTTGCCCCGCCTCACGGGTAGGAAGTTGGACGTGCTAAGGTAGATTTCTTTTTCAGGTCCAGATGGCCTTCCTGGCTTCTGAACTAGATGGTGTGGAAGAAAAACTCTCCCCTCCACCAGCTCCCTGCTCCCAGGCCTCCTTCCCACTGCCCAAGACGCACCCCAAACACTGGAGGGCAATCATTCGCCTCTGGCCGGTGGGACTAGTCCTCGTCAATGCCACTGGGGGTGTCCGAGGCTTTCAGAGGGAGCTGGTGGTCTGGGCCTGCCTCCAGCTCCCCCTGGCTGACACCACAAGCTGCCCCACCCAGAGAGCGCAAGAACAGGGTGGCATCACCTCCATCCGCGGCGCTGCCGCAGGTGAGCATGGGGTGGGAGGCAGCGGGGCTCGGGGGGCCACTGCAGGAACAGGACTGAGGCTGGGACTGGACACCTGCCTGCTGCTCTCCTCAGTGGCCAAAGGTTCACTGTCCCCAGCAACAGTTGGGAATCTCCCAGCATTTACTCCTTCGGGGGCAGAAACACCCCCCATGCTCAGGGCCTATTTGTGTCCCCTTCTTCACACTTTGTTTCTTCTTGGGGTCACACCCAGTGGTGCGCCAGTGGTTACTCCTGGTTCCGCACTCAGGAATTAACCCCTGGTGGTGCTCAGGGGACGCTATGGGGTAAATCAGGGTCATCCACTTGCAAGGCAAATGCCCTCCCCATTATTCTATCACTCCACCCTGCCATTTCACTTTATAAACTATCTTTTAAGCATTCTGGTATCTCCGCGTCAACTTTAATTAGTCCTAATTCCAAAATCTGTGGGCTGTGACCATGACCCTAGTGGAGCATCAGCTAAATAAGTGCCAGCAGGTGACTGAAAGATCCAGGTGCCAGCCAGGCTGTTTCACCTGGGCAGCATACAAACGGGCTAGCAGCGAGGCCCCTGGGAAAGGTGAGCGAAACGCACCAGGCAGGAGGAAGGACGTGGCTTCCTCGCATGAGGCCGTCCTGCCTGCCACAATCCAGTAAATCTGTGACAACACACCAGGCCAGCAGCTCCTACACAGGAGTGTCATTGTTGGAGCTCCTGGCTCAAACCCACTGCGGGAATGCGACAGGTGACACTCCTGTGTGGCAGTGAAGGGAGCCCTCCCTCGTTTCCTGGCCCCCCACCGAGCTGATGTGAGTCTATGAAGAACACAGAGTGGACCCTCTCCTCGGCCATGCCCTTCCCCCATCTCCTGCCACAGCTAACCTGCTCCTCTCGCCTCCCAGGGCTCCATCAAGTTCCACTGCCGACGGTCTCCGCTGCATTACGCCGACATCTGCCCTGAACCTTCGCCCGACAGTGTTACTGGTTTTAATCAGATCCTGCTGGAAAGACAGAGGCTGGGCCACGTGTGAGCGCGTCTCACCTTCCACCCTTCCCTCTGGGTGATCCTTGGGGCCTTTGTTCCTGGAGGCTCTTCCTGCCAGCTGCCTTGCCAAAGACACCGAGTCAACACAGAGCTGCCAGCTACTCCCCACGGTGGCCCTACACACGGGTGAGAGCAGAAGCGCCTGCATCGGGGGCTGGGGGGTACAGCCAGGGATCTGGGGTTCCAGCTGACCCTTCTTCACTGATGGGTCAGTGAAGGACACTCAGGACTGGGCGCATCTGAGGCATGCCCAGGACCTGCACTGCCAAGAGTGACTCACTCCCAACACTATCTAGAAGTAGCCCCTGGGCACTGCCAGTTGAGGCCCAGAGAAAACCTCAGGGTAACTTAGAACTTTGGCATTCTCCTACCTTCAGAGACGGAACCCAAGCAGGACTGTCTGTCCATCCCTGGTGGGCCTGTCCACCCCACCGACAGCACAGGCAAAGTCAGTTCTGCACTTTGGGGGCTGCAGAAATGTTGCATCTAGTTCCTTCAAAAGGAACCAAAATCTTGCTATTTAATATGTTGATTTATTTAATGTAATTTTAAGCAGGTATCCGCTCTCAGGCCAAGGGCGACAGCACATGGTATCACAGAACCACAACTTGATTTTATTTAGAAACACTAAGTTTTAATTCAAATGGAGTGAAAACTTCTATCATGTACGTCTACCTTAGCTTAACTATCTTAACTGTTACCAAAAATAAAACATTTACAAGCAGCCGTTCAAAGGCTTTGCAGGCTCCTGTCAGAATACATCCTGGAACGCCCGACTCACCCAGGGTCCCCGCTGGCCGATCTCCGCGGAGAAGGAGCAGGCAGTTTGCGTGTCTGGCCCGCTGGCCGATCTCCGCGGAGAAGTAGCAGGCAGTTTGCGTGTCTGGCTTGTGTCTGCATGGTAGCTCTCACAGGTCCTCACCCTGGGTGGGCTCCACGACCCTCAGGCAGCAGTCGGCAAACTCCACGAACAAGGGCTCCTGCATGCAGGCTCGCATGAGCTTTGCCTTGTCGTCCCCCCTGGTCCAGGCTCAGCAGGAGCTGTCGGAGGTGCGGGTTCTGTAGTAGGTCCTTCAGTGCTGCAGACTCCTCTAGCAAACCGACAACAGAGAGAGCCGATCTAAATAAAAGTGGCGGCAGCACAGGCGTTGCTGTTTCAAACGTAATAGACGGCAAAGATGTCAGCGCCGCCTTCACCTGTGTGCTGGAGATCTGACATTAGCAACGCACGCACCGTTTACTGCTGTGCTATAGTCCAACCCTATGACCTTTGCTGCCTTTTATGGGGGTGCGGCGCCACATCCGGGGATGCTGAGGGGTTGTCCTGGCAGTGCTCAAGAGAACAGTGCCAGGGGTCAAACCTGGACTTCCCACAGCAAAGCATGTGTCGCGCACGCCCTCTATCCTCGTCCCTGCCACTGACCCGTCACCCGCAAATGTACCCCTCAGTTTTAGTGCGGCCAGGAGAGATTGGCATAGTAGATTATTTCTAATTCACATGCCATCACATTTTTGTTCTTGGCATCTTCAGAAATACTTTATGGTGTTTAAGCTATGCCACTGTGCCTTACTTTAGCGGCACGGACACAGAAACTATTGGCGTGTTTCCTTTCTGTGTAGGCCTGAAGGTCCCATAGAGAGGACAGTAACTCCTAATACTATGAAGGCTGGTAAAGCAGGCGCTGATCTGGCATTAGTGTCTGTGATTGTTTAACAGCTTCTGTGTCTGCCCACACCCATCCCCAGCTCGGCTCTAACCTCAGTCTAATTGCTACCGTGGGGCCAGACAAAGCCTGTGAAACGGGACCAGCAATAACACCCTTCATCTGGGCCGGCGCTGCAGTAACGGCTGATTCAGCAAAAATGCTGGGCAGGAGTGCCCCAAACGCTCAAACGCTATTTCCGGATTACCCAGCCTGCAGTGACGGCTAGGAGGAGAATGAGCACGGGGATGTGGGAATAAATGCACGTCCAGGGCAGGGGGAAACAGGACAGTGGGTAGGCACGTGCCTTGCAAGCAGCTGACCCAGGATCGACCCCGGCATCTCATATTGTCCCCAGACCCCACCAGGAGTGATCCCTGAGTGCAGAGCCAAGAGTAAGACTAGAATACAACCAGGTGTGGCCCCCAAACAGATCCCTCTTTTTTTTTAAAGTAAAATGAAAAAGAATAAATGCATACTCCTGTCCTAGGATTGGTATGAAAAAGAATTACAGAAAAAGTGATGAGCGGGGGCCGGGCGATAGTCCAGTGGGGAGGGCGTTTGCCTTGCATGCGGCTGACGCAGGTTTGATCCCGGCATCCCATATGGTCCCCTGAGCACCACCAGGAGTAATTCCTGAGTGCAGGGCCAGCAGAAACCCCTGAGCATTGCCTGACGTGTCCCAAAAAGGACAAAGAAAAATATTTTTTTAAGCAAACATTTTATTTGGAGGCTATTTAGGAAGAGGAAGGAGGGATAGCAGAGACAGTAACTTGCCCAAGAGAGAAAACGACTCCTCCAAGGGCGGAAGGAGCCCCAGTATGGCATCCCAGCATTAAGTATGAAAACATGAATGTCCACATCTCAAGAGGGGAAATGAGGGGGCCGGAGTGATAGCACAAAGGGTAGGGTTTGCCTTGCACACAGCTGACCTGAGTTCGATCCCCGGCATCCCATATGGTCCCCAGAGCACCACCAGGAGTAATCCCTGAGCGAGGAGCCAGGGAGTAACCACTGAGCGCTGCTGGGTGTAACCCAAAAATGAAAAAAAAAAAATCGGGCAGGAGAGAAAACCTGCAAAAGCTTTGGGTAGGGGGGGGTGGGGGAGGGTATGTTTCTGGTCACACCTGCCAATGCTCGGGTTACTCCTGGCTCTGCATTCAGGAATTACTCCTGGTGGTGCTCAGGGAACCATTCAGCCAGAGACTGAATTGGGTCAGTCACATATCACTCTGGCTCCTGAAGCATATTTGTTTTGTTTTTTTAGGCCATACCCAGTGGTACTCAGACCTACTCCTGTCTGTATTCTGGGATCACTCCTGCTGTGACTCAGGAGACCAAATGTGGTGCTGGGATGGCAAGACAAGTTTTTCTTGCTCTGATATTGTATGGCACTGAAGGGTGCCAAGGAAACACTTTGCATGCTGGAGGCAAGCATCCTGGCGCCATACGGTCCCGAGCACTAAGCAGGAGTAACCTCTGAACCCCCAAAGTGTGGCTGAAACCTGAAACAAAAAATCAAGGGCCATGAAGTAGCTTGGGGCAGCACACAGGCTCTGTCATGTATGAGGCCTGGGTTCAGCTGCTAGCACCTACCCCGCCCCAACCCCCAAATAAACCACAAAATAATCAATGATGAACAGTAAACAAGCTCAACAGAAACCTACCCAAGTTCTTTAGATTCTGCAGAGAAACTCTGTCCTCTTCCTCATCACTGTTGAGAAAATCAGCTATAGCGTCGTCACCATCATCTAAGAAACAGCAAAGCACCCGCTCAGAGGGACAACTCAGGCCACAGACAACCCCAGTGGCAAACAAACACATGAGAACACACCAGACAGCAACAGGAATATACAAGTACATACACACAAAACAAAAAATACTCTCTTCTTGGAACCTGAGACTATACTATCACTTTGAAGAAAGGGGAGAAAGGCAGCAAGGCCTGACGGGAGGAAGGAATGATCAGCATGTGCACGCTGCCCGCCGGGCGTCCCTGTGCTCGGCTTGAAGCCGATGCGCCAATTACCGTCTCTTCTCCCCGGCCCTAGTCTTGTCATGGGCCAAAAGAAAACCCGGGCTCTATAATCTGCAAAGGCAAATCTATACTTTCAGCAAGGTCAGGAGCTGCTGTCCGCTGGGTCTGCTGGAACGTAAGCAGATACTTCCCAAAGAGTGGACATGGCCATCCCTCTGCGGTGAGCCCAGCACCTCCGCTAGCCTATGTCCTGGAGCAGGACACAGCGGGCATTCCAGATGAGCTGGCGCCTGACGCTGGCTCACTCCCACTGCACGCTGAGACGCCCCAGCAGCAAGAGAGCCGAGGAGGGTCCATCTCTCACCCCCAAAGCCCAGAGATGGCCTTTGCCGCCTCTCCCACCTGCTTCCACGTTTCTCCTCCTGAACACTCCCTCCCGGCTCTCCGCACACGCACCCAGGGCTGTTTTGGGTTTGCAGCAGCGCCCTGAATTCAGCTGCTTCCCTCCCAGCTCAGCCCTCGCCTCCTTCCCTGGCTTCATCAGTCCGCCCTCCACACACCTTCACCTTCCACTGACTTCACCGTTACTGCAGGAACAGCCGATCTTGTTCTCCTCTCCGCCGGACAGGCCTTAGAGTTGCACTTCTCTGAAAGACAGTTATCGGGTACAACGGCCTCACTCAAAGGACAAGGCGGCAGCTCCCAACCAGCGAGGCCCCGGAGAGGGGCAAGGGCCGAGGGCGGTACAGAGATAAAAGCGAGAGCAGCAGAGTGGGTAAGGCATCTGCCTTGTGTGTAGCCAGCCTGGGCTCGCTCCCGGGCACTATACACGGACTCCAGGGCCCAGCCAGGATTGGCCCCTGCGTGCAGAGCCAGCAGTGAGCCGGAGCACACCTCTGGGTGTGGCCCCCCAAACAGCAAAAAGTCAGGGAAAGGGTCCCTGAGGACGCAGAGAAGGGCTATAAATTAAAGGCTTCGACCTGAAAAGTGTATAAAATTAAAAGCCTAAAGGCCAGAGAGCAGAGCGAGACAGAGACAGAGAGACAGACGAGAGAGAGAGAGAGAGACAGAGACAGAGGGCGAGAGAGAGAGCAGGTATACTGTGCTCTCCCTGCCCCCGACCAAACCGGCTTGATCCCAGGCCCCCCATATGGTTCCCTGAGTCCTCCAGCAGTGCTTGAGCTCAGTCAGGAGTAAGTCCTAAGCACCACAGGGTATGGTCCAAAAGAGCAAAAGCGGGGGCAGAGCGACAGCACAGCGGGTAGGGCATTTGCCTTGCACGTGGCTGGCCTGTGCCGGCCGGGTTCGATCCCCGGCATCCCATATGGTCCCCTGAGCACTGCCAGGAGTAATTCCTGAGTGCAGAGCCAGGAGAAACCCCTGAGCGTCGCAGGGGTGTGACCCAAAAAGAAAAAAAAAAAAAGGGGGCAGAGCAACAGCACAGCGGGCAGGGCGTTTGCCTTGCACACGGCCAACTTGGGTTCGATCCCGGCATACCCATATGGTCCCCTGAGCACCTCCAGGAGAATCCTAGTGTAGAGCCAGGAATAACCCCTGAGCATCGCAGGGTGTGACCTAAATAGCAAGGGGGAAAAACCCTAAAAGCCTAAAACTAAAGGCGAGCTGCTGAAGTAAAGGGCACCCTGCTGTGACCGTGTCCACAGAAGCCGGAAGTCCCTTAGGGGGCTTATCCTTAGGTTCATCCTTTTTTTTTTTTTTTTTGGCTTTTTTGGGTCACACCTGGCGATGCTCAGGGGTTACACCTGGCTCTGTGCTCAGGAATTACTCCTGTCGTGCTCGGGGGTCCATTTGGGATGCCGGGAATAGAACCCAGCTGGGCCGCGTGTAAGGCAAACGCCCTCCCCGCTGTGCTATCGCTCCGGCCCCAGCAGCAGTTAATCCTTGTCCACCACTCAGGCGATCCTGGTAAGCCAGAATCCTGACAGCTGGAATTGAGGGCAGCTGGAGAAGAACGTTCCGAGCCTTCACCAAGTCTGACCAACGCTGTCGGTTCTAGGACGTGTCCCCTCGCCTTCACTAGCACCGAGCCGCGCCTCTCTCCAGGCGGGTTCCTTCCAGGCTGGAGGCGGATCTGCCCGTGTAAAATCTTTCTCCCTCAGTGGAGCTCCCACTTGGCTAAGGAACCCCGAACAGTAGCAAGGATGATTTAAAAGGGAGAAAATGCCCTTGTTACCCTCACCCAACGCAGCAGCTGCCCCATACGAGGAGGCTGCGTCCGAGCGCCAAGACGCAACAGTTGCCCAGGGCTTCACCCTGCGGGCAGCCAGGGGCGGCTAAAGAATTCGGGGGCCGGAGCGACAGCACAGCGGGGAGGGCGTTTGCCTTGCACGCGGCCGACCAGGGGTTCAATCCCCGGCATCCCATATGGTCCCACGAGCACCGCCAGGAGTAATCACCGAGTGTAACCCAAAAAAAGCAAAAAGGAAAGGGAGGGGGGGAGGGAGGAAGGGGAGAGAGAAAGAGAGAGAGAGAGAGAGAGAGAGAGAGAGAGAGAGAGAGAGGGAGGGGGAGGGGAAGGAAGGAGGAGGGAGGGAAGCGAGTGGGAGAGGAGTGGGAGGGAAGGGAGGAAGGAAGGAAGGAAGGAAGGAAGGAAGGAAGGAAGGAAGGAAGGAAGGAAGGAAGGAAGGAAGGAAGGAAGGAAGGAAGGAAGGAAAAGGAGGAAGGAAGGAAGGAAGGAAGGGAGGGAGGGAGGAAGAAGAAAGGAAGGAGAAAGAAAAAAAAAGGAAAGGGAAGGGAGGGAGGGAGGGAGGCAAGCCAGGGGAAATGTATCTGGGACTTGGAAATCCACAGACTAATTCAGACAGAGCCCGCAGGCGCCAAGAAGCGGGGGACGCGGCCTGGGGGCGGCTCCGCACCAGGAGGGAGGACGACCCGGGGTCTTACCTTTGTGCTTCCCGAAGCAGGCCAGGGAGCAGCTGGAAGCAGAGAGCACAGGCAGCGTCAGGCACCAAGCGCGCGGACCCGCGCCGCCACCCGCCCAGCCCCACGCTGCATCCCCAGCTCACGGCCCCCAGCACTCACTAGGGCATGCGACAGCTCGGGCAGCGGTACTTGGGCTTCTCCAGGCAGACCACGCAGACGGCGCTGTCGCTCCGGAGCGATGCCATGGTCTCGCCCCGCAGCCCGCGCGCAGCTCCCCGCGGCGCACCCGGCCCACGCGCACGCCCGCCCGCTTCCGCTTCCCCCAACCAGAGCCAATCAGCGCGCAGCACCGAGTGAGTGACAGGGGAAAGCAATGGAGCCATCCTGCTCGCTCTTCCAGGCCCGACGAGCAGAAAGCCGATGCTCTCGAGGCGCATTTCGTCGCAGAGTCCAAGAACTTGTTCCGTAGCCCGCTTCCAATTCCTGGGCGAGCAAACGACTCGGAACAAGTCATCGCGCCTCCAGGCAGGTCTGTTGCCCCTATCTAGGAAGAGTATATGGAACTTACCTTCCACCTGGTACATCCCAAACCTTGCAAGACCGTCCTCTCAGCCCACCTGGAAGTAAGAAGTTCCTTCTCGCAAACGAGAAATCCGGATACTGGCTATGCAGAAGGGTCTAGATCAGGCCACGTACAGGATCTTGTCCTTCCCAGCTTCAACTAAGTTGGAGGGGCTTGGGACCACCAGGCGGCGCTCATGGCTTACTTCTGGCTCTGCACTCAGAGATCACACCTGGCGTTGCTCTGGGAACCAGATGTGGTACAGAGTTAAATCTGAAGGGCCTTAATCCCTGTCCTCTCTCCAGTTCCAGATCAGCCTTGTTTCTTTTCTTTCTTTTTCTTTTTTTTTAGCATTTTTTTTTTTTTTGGCACCGAGCCGCCCCCCTGACCAGGAAACCCGCGCGGGGACCGATCCGACGAACCGGCCAGCAGCCCCAACGCCCCTCCCCTTTTTTAAAAGATAAAAATATGTATGTGATGTTCGTGTGTATTTGTGGATTTGTGCACATGCTTATGTAAGCATAAATGCATATTTAAATTTTCCATTAAAAAAGATGACACTTAATGTAGTTTTCTGCATTAGTCAAAAAATAAACGTAGAAATATATGCCAGCTACCCCGGAAGAGAGACCCACGTCAGACCCACGGCTCTGTTGGTGCGTGCGCAATATTCTTAGATAGAATTGATTTTAGGATCAGGTCCTTCACAGGATCTTTCACATTTATACACTGTACAGTTCTAGGCAGGTTCTAACTGATATCCGTCATCCCAGTAAGCCTAGCAAGAAGCCAGAGCAACCCACACATCATGAGATCAAAGTTATTCTCAACATCCAGACTCCATAGTTCCTCAGAGCTCCACCCAAGAGAAAACCTCGATCTTTCCCCTTTTTACACCCACCCCGGGACACGCAAACCCCTGCCCCTTCCATCATAAGTAAATACTGGACATGAGAGCCTTCTACTGAGAGTATACCACATACACGGCAGAACCTGGCGAGCTACCCGTATTTTATTTGATATGCCAAAAACTAGTAACAATTCACTTGATCACTTGATCACTTGAATCCCGTTATTCATCTATTTGCTAGAGCGGGCGCCAGTAACATTTCCATTGGACCCTGACATGTGCCAATGTAGCCCGATGGCATCTGGTTGCTTCAGGATATGAAGCACCTCAAACCGTTCCTTCAGGGTCTTTTTTCTTTTTTTTTTGGCACCCGCGACGGCGGAGTACTCCTGCTCTGCACTCAGGAATACCCCGGGGCGGGACCCGGGGACCGGGGAACCAGGGCCGGCAGGCCGGCCCCCGGCAGGCACGCCCACCCACGGGCACGCCCGCCCTCCTTCAGGGCCTTGACAAAGAAATCTGACCATTTTTTTTTTTTTGCTTTTGGGTCACACCGCAATGCTCAGGGTTTCTCCTGGCTCTGCACCAGGAATTACCCTGGGGCTGGGGACCATTTGAGGGCCGGGATCAACCTGGGCGGCATGGGCTGGCCGCGAAGGCAAACACTCACCCGGGGCTATTGCTCCAGCCCAAGTCTGACCATTTTGTAGGTGGGCGGCCACGTGATCTTTTGATATCCCGTGGAATCCAGTTGGTAATGGCTCTAGTCCAGCCGGTCATCTCCAAATTGCATTACATGTCCAGCCCATCTGATTTTTTGATGCCTCGGCAAATGAGACAGCATCCCTGACTCTGGAACAGCGCCAGAGGTTGGAGCTCCAGATTCCTTCTTTTCACTTGAGTGAGGCGTGATATTCTAAGCATAGCTCTTTCAATTCCTCTCTGGGAGAACCCGAATAGCATTCTCATCCTGCTTTCGTAGGGCCCAGGTCTCTGAGGCGTATGTTAATGCAGGGAGAATGGGTAGAGTCGAAGAGATGTGCCCGGAGCCGGAGGTTCTTTGTCCTTTTTAGCTTATTTCTTCAATGCTTTTTGAAGGCATTCCATGCCGCTCTCTTCCTCCTGCGCAGCTCAGGTTTTAGGTCGTTCATCATGTTGACTTCTCGCCTAGGAACACATAACTGCTGCATTCAGAGATGTTTGTTCCACTGAGAGTGAATGGGGCCTCTGGAACTAGTTCATTTTTCATGGAAACAATTATGGACCTCAATTCCATGACCTGAAGCATAGTTTGAGGCTCTTCCTGTCCCTGGAGCAAGCAGATGCCCTTGGGCTACACTTGCTTGTGACAGGAGGTATTGAGATGTTACTGGTGCCTGCTCCAGCAAATCCATGAAAACGGGAGGACAGTGACAGTGATACAGTGATTTTTTTTCTTTTGGGCCCATCCAGCGATGCTTAGGGGTAACTCCTGGCTCTACACTCAGGAATTACTCCTGGCGGTGCTTCAGGGACCATATGGGATGCTGGAGATCGAACCTGCTGTGTGCAAGGCAAACGCCCTACCCACTGGACTATCACTCTGGTCCTAGCCTTTTTCTTTGGAAATGAGATTTTTTTCTTTTTTTTGGGTCACACCCGGCAATGCTCAGGGGTTTCTCCTGGCTCTGCACTCAGGAATTACTCCTGGTGGCGCTCAGGGGACTGGAGCACATCCTTGGCCAGCATGGTTCAACCCCCAGCTCTGCCCAGTCCTTCTAGCAAGCCTGAGCACAGGAGTATCCCTCTGGAGCCCAGGCTGGGACTATCACCCCATTCTCCCCCCAAAAAAGAAAGGAAGGAATTCATCCACTTTTTTTTGCCACACCCAGAAGTGCTCAGAGCTTACTCCAGGTTCTGCATTCAGGGATCACTCTTGGAAGGACTCCAGGGACGATATGGGGTTCTGGAGACGAACCCAGGATGGGCCATGTGCAAGGTGTGTGTACTACGACCCTTCCATCACCCTTGCCCTGGAATTCAGCCACTTTGGACATCACCATTGCGCAGCCAGACGTTTCCCTGAGTCCTGTTCAGAGACGGAGGCAAGGAAGAGTGTTCATGAACTTCAGAATATCAATACCGTTCCACCCACATCTGGACCGCCCGGAATCCAGGCCCAGAGATGGTGGCTCCAGCCAAAAGCTTCCTGGAAGTGTCCTTGGGGTACATTTCACACAGTAAAGGCACCCTGTGTGACAGCAATCCCTCCCCAGCTTCCATAGACAGCCACCCCTCTCCTGTCGTTGGGGGGCGCAGGCAGCTGGTGGATGTACCCCAAGAGGAGGAGGGTGAGGAGCAGGTCCCCTGAGGCTAGGCTGGTTCTGAAAAGCCTTCAACTAGACAGTCACAGTTAAGGCGACAGCGCCTGCATTTCCCGGACCCTTCTGCCTGTTCGTCCCAGCAGCAGTGAAGGCGGCCTAAGGCCTGACCCTCAAGAGAGGCAAAGTCACAATGGAGGCACCGCGACTAGACAGCACTTCTCAGAGCTGCGCCCAGGGGGGAAGGCACCGAGACAGCGCAGCCTCCCGGGCCTGGCTTCCATCACCGCCAGAGGGCGCTCCAGGCCGAGATTTGTCCCTGTAACTGGCGCTGCAGCGGAATTAGAACACCCAGCGCTCACCCTGGCCCGGAGACCAGTCTGTCTCAGGTGGGCAGGTAGGAATAAATCCCAGGCTAGAGAGATGGCTCAAAGGGCTGAGTGCATGTGTTGCATGCAGGAGATCTGCGTTTGATCCGCAGCACCGATGGCCCTTCAGCCCTCCCTTTCCTCCAGCATCGTCTTCCTACCTAAATGCTGGCTGGCTGGGCGGGTTTGTCCTTCAAAGGGGGCTGTTGTGCCTCTGAGATTTGTGTCTCATTCAGAGAAAGGCAACCGTAAAACCTGTCCCATAGAGGCGAGAACAAAATCAGCAGTTCCTGAAACGATGACGCCTGTGAAGGCAGTGAAGGTGTGTAGGTTGACTCCAGGAGAAGTCAGGAAGGGGGCAGCAGGGTTGAGTGTGAAGGAGAGGAGGCGAGAACTGAGTTGGAAATAAAGAAGCTGGCTCAAGGGCTAGGGGGAGAAGGCAGCTGGGATAGAGAAGGGACCGCTATGACAATGGTAGCTGGAAATGAGCTCTGGATAAGAGCTGCGTGCTGAACGGAGGTGAAGGAACAAACATGACGAGCTCCAGGAATCTGTATTGCAAAACCATAATGCCCAAAAGGGAGGGAGAGAGAGAGAGAGAGAGAGAGACAGAGACAGAGAGAGAGAGGCCACTGCCACAGAGGCAGGCTGAGGGGGTGGCAGGAGGGAAACGAGAGATACTGGTAGTGGGAAATGTACACTGGTGGAGGGATGGGTGTTGGAACATTGTATGACTTTGTATGACTAAAACACGGGGCCGGAGTGATAATCCAGCGGGTAGGGCGTTTGCCTTGCACGCGGCTGGCCTGTGCCCGCCGGGTTCTATCCCCGGCATCCCATATGGTCCCCAGAGCACCGCAAGGAGTAATCCCTGAGTGCAGAGCCAGGAGAAACCCCTGAGCATTGCCAGGTGTGACCCCCCCAAAAAAAAATAAAACTCGACCGTGAACAGCTTTATAACTGTGTATCTCACAGTGATTCAATGCAAATTTTAAAAATAAAGGAGCTGGGCCGGAGCAATAGTCCAGCGGGTAGGGCGTTTGCCTTGCATGCGGTCGACCCGGGTTCGATCCCCGGCATCCCATATGGTCCCCTGAGCACTGCCAGGAGTAATTCCTGAGTGCAGAGCCAGGAGGAACCCCTGAGCATTGCCAGGTGTGACCCAAAAAGCAAACAAATAAACAAACAAATAAATAGACAGAAAGACAGACGAATGAATGAATGAATGAATGAATGAATGAATGAATGAATGAATAAATGAATGAATGAATAAATAAATAAAGGAGCTGCCTTCTGGAGGGGCAGTGCTTCCATGCCCCAAACCCCAGCAGTGGGGCCTACCCTGGGGTGGGTTGCTGAGAGCCAAGAGGGAGCCTGGGGAGGAGGAACGTTGAGACGGTGGTGAGTGGGGGAAGGCCCTGGCTGGGCTTGCAGGTGAGGCGCCCATCCACCGCGGCAGGTTAGGGGTGCCACGTCTTGATCGTGCTCAACTCCGACCCAGATCATCTGGTCTTCCTAAAGCTCTTCTCTTCTTGTATTAGTGAGCTGCGATCATTTAAAAATGGGGAGAGGGGCCGTTCCATTCTGTCCATTTCTTGGAATCTGGTGGTGCCTGGCCCCAGGCTCTGACATTCTTAGACTGGGTTGGGTTGCAGTTTTTCATTTGAGAAAGGCGATGCAGGCAGAAAGAAACTTGGCTCAGTGGCAGACTGTGCACCCCGCAGCAGCAGCCCCGCGCACACAAGGAAAGGAGAGGCCAGAGAGATGCTGAGCGCATGCTTTGCACAGCCGAGGCCTGTGGCTCAACCACTAGCATTGCACACCAGTGCCCAGTACTGCCTAGGATCCCCAGCGCCAGAAGGCGCTCCTGCGAACTGCTCATCACTGCATGAGTACTACAGACATCAGTCCTGCAGAAGGAAGGCTTGGTTACTTTTGGCTTTTGTTTTGTGGTGGCTGAGCATTAAAAGCGGGCTCTCATACACATAACATGCTCTACCACGGGACCACATCCACAGCCAAGAATTACTCTGTTGGCGGGGCACACCTGGTGGTGCTCAGTGCTCACCCCTGGCTCTGTGCTCAGGGATCACTCCGGGCCCAGGGGACCATATGGGGTGTCAGGGATTGAACCTAGGTTGGCCACATGCCAGGCAAGCTCCCTACCCACTGTTCTATCTTCTGGTTCCAGAACTGACTTTTTTTTTCTTTTTTGGGTCACACCCGGCGATGCTCAGGGGTTACTCCTGGCTCTGCACCTCAGGAATTACTCCTGGTGGTGCTCGAGGGACCATATGGGATGCCAGGGATTGAACCCGGTCCCGGCACAGGCCGGCCACATGCAAGGCAAACGCCCTACCCGCTGGGTTATCGCTCCCTGCCCCTCCCTATTTTTTTTTACAGCAGAAAATATTCCCTTCTGGACCGGAGCAATAGTCCAGTGGGTAGGGCATTTGCCTTGCACACGGCCACCTGGGTTTGATCCTCGGCATCCCATATGGTTGAAGAGTAACTCCTGAGCACAGAGCCAAGAATAACCCCTGAGCGCAGAGCCAGAAATAACCCCTGAGCATTGCCAGGTGTGACCCAAAAAAGCAAAAAAAACAAAAAACAGATAAATAAACAAACAAACAAACAAACGAATAAATAAATAAATAAGTAAATAAATAAATAAATAAATAAATAAATAAATGAAAATATTCCCTTCTGGGGGCCAGAGCAATCGCACAGTGGGGAGGGCGTTTGCCTTGCATACAGCCATCCCAGGTTCAATCCCCAGAATCCCATTTTGTCCCCAAGCGCTGCCAGGAGTAATTCCTGAGCGAAGAGCCAGGAGTAACCCCTGAGCATTGCCGGGTGTGACCCACAAGCAAAAAAAAACAATTCCCTTCTGGGGGACAGACTTTTGGTACTCAAGAGTGGCACCTAGTCATCCTCAAGGACTTTACGTGGTTCCAAGAATGGAACTGGGCTCAGCAACATGCAAACACCATACATCCTGTGCTGTCTCTCTGGTCCCCATAGCATTATGTACATTTTATTTAACATTCATAAATGTTATGAATTTTGAATTGAATTTTTGAATTCAAAAAATCGAATATTTTTGTTACAAATTTTTGAAGTCATTCCTCAGACTTTTCAATTATATTGTCCCCAGACCAGAGAAATTTCCTTTCTATAAAGAAAAATGTACAGCATGCCAACAATCAAATGCTCTTTGTCTCCATGTATTTATAGTGGCTGAATACAATTAAATATTTGTCTTCATCTGCAGTGACATAATGAGATAATAATTAGAAGAATTTATAATCAGGGTCTGTAACCTCATTTTGCATGGAAATTGCTTTGTGGAGTGTTAGATGAGAAATAGGTTTAACTATTGAGGTGCAGGGGGCTCCCTCTGCGCACAGGTAGGATTGCAGAGAGGTTTGTTGTTGCTGATTTTTTGGTTCCATGGCCTCAGGCAGCCTTGCTCAGAGCCACTGCAGTGCTTGGGGATCTTGTGGCACTAGAAATTGAACCCAGGGTCTCACCACCCTTGCAAGGCAAGTGCTCTACCACTGAGCCATATCTTTGAGCATGAACTAGTTCAAGGAGGTCAAGCACTTACTTCCAACATGAATAAATAAGTGTTTTTTTGTTTTGTTTTGGGGTCACACCCAGCGATACTCTGTGCTCAGGAGCTCGGGAGACCCTATGGGGTGCCAAGGACAGAATCTAGATCCTCTGTGTACAAGGTAAATGTGCAACCTTCTGTACTCTCTTATTAGGGAGCCACGGGGGACCCCAATGGTACAGGGGAACGAGTTCTCTTTCATCTTAAGGACCAGCATCAGACAAACAAACCAGCTTAGTTCCAAAACCCTTTACTAATTATCAAGTCCCCCACTCCATGAGGGCCGCCATTTTCCACATCTGGACTTCTCTCATCAGAACTCCACCCAGCAGATGAACCTATCACAGCCCGGACCATCGACACCCACCCTGCAGCAGTCTTTTTCAATCCGACCCAGGTATGCTGATCCAGAGACTCACAGACATGAGTCAGAGCTGCTACCAGCTCTCCCTGTGCCCAGCCGCTCACAAGGTGCCCGGGAGGGATGGCGGGTTCTAGCCCTGGCCCGCCACCCCAGCAGAGCCTTTGCAACAAGCCAGGCGACGCCCCCACTCCATGAGGGCCGCCATTTTCCACACCTGGACTTCCCTCTCGTCAGAACTCCACCCAGCAGATGAGCCTATCACAGCCTGGCTCTTGTGGACGCATGTGGCTGCACGGTTCATCAATAAATGCTTTTTTTGGGGCTGGAGCGATAGCCCAGCGGGTAGGGCGTTTGCCTTGCACGCGGGTTCCATCCCCGGCATCCCATATGGTCCCCGAGCACCGCCAGGAGTAATTCCTGAGTGCAGAGCCAGGAGAAACCCCTGAGCATTGCCGGGTGTGACCCAAAAAATAATAATACAAAATTAAAAAAAATAAATGCTGTATTTAGAGGTGATTACAAGAGTATGCCACTGGCACGGCAAGCCTGGCAAGCTGCCCGTGTCATATTTGATATGCCAAATACCAGTAACAATTATATTAGGTCATTCCTATGACCTAATATAGTTTGTTTTTTTTGTTTGTTTGTTTTTTTTTTTTTTTTTTTTTTGCTTTTTGGGTCACACCGGCGATGCTCAGGGGTTTCTCCCTGGCTCTGCACTCAGGGAATTACCTCCTGGCGGTGCTGGGGACCATATGGGATGCCAGGGATCGAACCCGGGCCGGCACAAAGCCGTCAGCGTGCAAGGCAAACGCCCTACCCGCTGGGCTAGCTCCCGCCCTGACCTAATATAGTGGTTTGAGGCTCTTTATGTTTCTGGAGCAAGCAGATGCCCTTGGGCTCTACTAGTATGAGACAGGACATATGGAAATGTTACTGGTGCCCGCTCGAGCAAATCGATGATGAACGGGAAGATAGTGATAGTGATAGTGAATTATCAATTATAAAACAAGCTCTGCTACTACAATCCAAGATAATTGGATTCCCCAGACCTCTAGCTGTTGGTCAGAATTCTCACCATGCACCCAGCCCAGGTCTTCCACCAAAGTGGATGGCTCTACCTCAAATCAGTTCCTTTATATACCCAAAAGCCATAATCCTTTCTTCAGGACAACAAAGATCAACAAATCAGCTTTTAGGTGTAGATGTAGGGTGGTGTCACATTTATTTCAGGTCTAAACAAATGATTATACCAGGGCCTAGTCCCTTCCTCTGAGATCATCTCTTATGCCAAAACACTAGAGAGAGATGGGGCTGGAACGATAGCCCAGCGGGTAGGGTGTTTGCCTTGCATGCCCATGCCGGCCTGGGTTCGATCCCGGCATCCCATATGGTCCCCAAGCACTGCCAGGAGTAATTCCTGAGTGCAGAGCCAGGAGTAACTCCTGAGCATCGCGGGTGTGACCCAAAAAAAAGCAAAAAAAAAAAAAAAAGAGAGAGAGAGAGAAGGATGAGAGGAGAGAGAGAGAGAGAGAGCTGGTATAAAGAAATACATCTTAGTGGATGTATATACATAGAAGAAACACATAATTTCAGGCCATGGACTTCATTCAATCTAGATGGTACTCATAAGGTCGTCCTTTTTATTTCTACTCTACACCAGGGTGATTCTGAGTGTCTTACCTTCAAAGATCTTAAACAGTAGTCTCAACATAGCCAGGGTGGTGGTCTCCTGGTAAATTCTAATTGTCCTGCACTTGGTATAGTGGGTGTTAAAAAGAAATTGTACCCAATCTAGATAACATTGAAATCATAGTAGAGATTATAATAATATTTCAAAAGTTATTAATTCAAAGTCCTGTAACT
>JAJIBD010014142.1:0-48056 GCA_021461705.1 Cryptotis parvus
CGGGAAGGCCCTGCATGAGTCCACTTCAGATCCTCCTTAGGAAGAAGCTCTTGCTTGGTTTCAGGTGCTGCTGGTTTAGCAGTTCCTGTCGAGTCTCGACAGCCTCTAACTGGCTATCACACAGGCCGTGTCTCTTCCATGTTTGGGAGGGCTTAAACTTGCTTCCTTGGTTAGTTGTATTTGCTGACCACTTCTGGGTGATTTTTTTTTTTTTTTATTTATTTTTTTAAAATTTTGTTTTGGGGGCCACATCTGGGACTTGGGGGTGTCTCCGACTCTGCACTCAGGAATTACTCCTGGTCCTTGTGGACCTATGGGACACCAGGGATTGGGCCCAGATCAATGGCGTATAAGGCAAAGTGCCCTACCTAGCTGTGCTATTGCTCTGCCCAGGATTCTTATTTAATTTTGAATTTATCTAGGGCTTTCTTATTTTCTTTTTGGGTGACACCTGGCAGTACTCAGGGCTTACTCTGACTCTGCTCTGAGGTCGGTCCTGGTGGGGCTCAGAAGATGCTGTTTGGTGCTGGGGATTG
This sequence comes from Cryptotis parvus, assembly GCA_021461705.1. Classification (NCBI taxonomy): domain Eukaryota; kingdom Metazoa; phylum Chordata; class Mammalia; order Eulipotyphla; family Soricidae; genus Cryptotis; species Cryptotis parvus. Next base: position 537 of record JAJIBD010014142.1, read on the forward strand.
GACCTGGGTTGGCTGCCGCGTAAGGCAGGAGCCCTGACTTCGCGTTATATGACTCCGGCCCTTACCTGGATTTTTAGGTTCTGTGAGATTCCTTTGTGGTTAGTAGTAGGGTTGTTCTTCCGCCAAACACTTTGCTTTTACTCCTCCGGGAACTAGGAGTCTCGTGGTCAGGAGCTGTTTCATGCTCTTTCTCCATTTAGAATCCACTCTGGATCCGTATGCGGCTGCCAGTCCCAAGCTGCCAGCAGAGAGCTCTGGTATGAATCAGGAAGGACCTTTTCCTTTCTCTGCACTCAGAGCCCAAGTAGGAGGTTCTTGTTCTCCTGTGCTAAGGCCATGTAGGCCTGCGTACACAGTGCTTTGAGCATCTCCTTGAGACAGATCTTTCTGTTCTTTTGGGCATGCCCAGAAGTGCTGTGGCAGGATCTAAATGGTTAGATGTAAAGGAAGAAGTCTCCAAACTCCTTAGGAGCTGCTATCTGGGGCGGGGAGCCTGCAGTGTCTGGCTCCTGCTCTGGACCACGTGGTCCCCAGGCTGCTCTGGGTGCCGCCACACCACTGCGGGTGTGTCCTGGGACTGAGCACTGCTGGAGGACCCTCCCAGGGAAGAAAGGTTGTGTGGCCCTGTGCTTTCCTCTCGGACTGCCTCCGCCGCCTGGGTTTGGCCGTGCAGGTGGCGTGTGGTCGACCGCATTGCTAAGCTTACAGCTCTAGTGGCGTGCTGGGGCGCGGCGCTGTGCCAGCATCTCTAACGTCCATGCGGCTCACTGGGTTTTCTGTCAGCTTCCTGCTGCAGGTGACAGGGACTGAATGCAGGCGAGTGCCGGGGCTGGCCTTGCCCTGAGCCGCACCCTGGCGGGCACCGCGTTGGCAGCTCTCCACCTTAGTGCATGCTTTGAAGGTCCTTCCTTTTGGTGGCACTAGGGATGCAGTCTGGGGTCTCCGCCGTGGGGGGCAAGAGCTGTGCCGTGAGCCCCACCCCGGCCCCTCTGCCTTTGGGACACCACGCTTTCCCTGGTGCTTCGGAGACCTGTCGGCCCCCACAGGCCTCAGAGGCTGGAGTGTGTTCTGCAGGCGTCTCCTCCTTTGGGGCTTGCCTTGCTTCCTCTTCACTGTCCGTAGCGGGCAGAAGTTTGTCGAGTTGTGGAGCCCAGGTCCACGTTGTTCTCCTTCCATGTCACTCTGGGGTGGGAGCAGGGTGGACCAGGGGACAGGAAAACACTGAAGGTGCCCAGTGGAGCGGAAGCACGGCTGGACAGTGTCCTTAGTACGTCTTGGCCGCCTGCCCCTGGCCTCTCCCCCACCCCCTCAGTCAGGAAGTCAGCTGCAGACCTTCGAGGCGGGGGTGAGCACGTGGGCAGCACCGGCCACACACGCGTTTGTTGCTGCTGGCCTGGGCACGAGCGTGCGTTGAGGATTTCCCTTTGGGGTCCCATTTCCAGCGGCGCTGTCCTTGGCTCCAGTGAGGCCGGAGGCTTTTGCTGTGTGACCTGCTTTTCCTTCAGTAAGCTGTGGCGATCTGATGCTTTGACGGACCTGTTTTATTTTCCAAAACCAAAATTGCAGGTTTCTGTTAATTACCGGAGGGGCACTGCTATTTTCAGAGAAGGCTTGTACTATTGGTGTTTTGAGATTTCTTTGGCCGCCTCCACTATGAAAATTGCAGTGTTTGAATGAAAACATGACGATTGTCTGTAACCACCTCTTATGAGAAGTAATCCTATAAAAGACATGAAGGTTTAAATGGGAGTCTCGATGAAGTATTTAAAAAATAGTTTGACTTATTTGGGCAGGTTTTAGAAAGGCCTGGAAGCTAACTTTTTTATTCCTATAAAGTAATTGAACTTTAACAACATAGTTCCATAAGTGATTTATTTCCTTTATAAAACTCAGGTACTTTTTTTTGTGTGTGTCATACACCGACAATGCTCAGGGGTTAGTCCTGTCCCTGCACTCAGGAATTACTCCTGGTGGTGCTCAGGGGACCATTCGAGATGCGGGGATCGAACCTGGGCTGGCTGGCGTGTGCAAGGCAAGCGCCCTACCGCTGGACTATCAGTCCGGGCCCTCAATATTTCTCTAAACAGTTTATTCTAGGGGTTTCCTTGCCTGTTGTGACCTTCAAGGAGAGTGTAGTGTTGGCGCCTCCGCCCACCCCCATTCCTGACCTCTACGTGTTTGCCCGCCCACCAGCACTTTAGCCCCCCGCCCACCAGCACTTAGCCCCACCCGCAACACTTAGCCCCGCCCGCCAGCCCAGCCCGCCCGCCAGCACTTAGCCCGCCCGCCAGCACTTAGCCCGCCCACCAGCACTAACCCGCCCATCACCGCAGCCCCACCAGCATTAACCCGCCCATCAGCACTTGGCCCCGCCCGCCAGCACTTGCCCTCCGGCTTTGGTGCACTTTTTGGTTCTCTGATGGTGTCACGTACTTTGTGTTTGGTGGCCTCAGCCTTAATAGAGGCGTTGTTGACAGGTTGCTGTGTGCCGCTCACTTTCAAGTTCTCTGGCATTTTTTCTCTTGCTTAGTCTGCGTGGTGGGTATTCAGGAAGGTGAAGCTGTTGCTCCAGTGCTGTGACTTACGTGTAGTGGCCTTGACCCAGAATCCAGGTTCCCCACCGAGCAGGTACCCAGCCTCTGTGCCCATGTGTCCTGACGGTAGCCCACTCGGCGCGGCTTCTGCGGAGGGACTAGCCACCTGGCTTCCTCGGGCGCTCATCCTGAAGATTCGTCTCTCTCGTTCTGTGCCGTGACTGCGCTGAGGAGCTGTGTACTGTGAATGGTGACAGCACCCGGCGCGGCTCTGGGCACTGCTGGACTTGGCGCGTCGGTCTCCTCTGCCCCGGAGTCAGGGGTAACGCTTCACCTGCCGTGGCTTTTCCTGCCCCGGCTTCCTAACCAGCCAGTTGCCAGCAAGCCTGGCTCTTTGCTGGGGAATGGATCCGGGAATGGGCGAGTGGCCTGCACGGCCATCACTCTGGTCTCTGTCCAGATGGGCTGGGAAGTGCCTGTGTGTGACTCACCTGCGGGCCGCTCGCGAGCGAGACTGGTCCCTGGCCCGGGTGCCAGCCCCCGTCCCTGCTCGCCCGTCCCGGCTGCCATTCACTCTGGTTTATCTGGGTTGCCCTTCAGGGACTGTGGCAGTTTTATTTGGACGTTTCTCAAGCCAAACTGTCTCTTGCCTTTTCCCAAGTTTCTTACTTACTCTTGACAGTAATTATGTATCACGTGCGGACATTGTTTTGTGAGACGGACACATAGAGAAACTGCTTTTAGGACTGGAGTGGTAGCACAGCGGGGAGGGCATTTGCCTTGCATGTGTCCCTTGGTTCGACCCCAGCATCTCATATGGTCCCCAAGCCAGGAGTCATTCCTGAGCATTTCTGGGTGTTGCCCAGCACCAAAAACAAGAAACTGCTTTTAGTCTGAGATGATGCCCTGAAGCAGGGTCTCCGTGCTGCCTGTGACAGAAAGAGTGTTCGCCGGGCGGGCGGAGGGCAGCGGCGGTGCCGACCGGGAGCCAGAGGGCAGCGCGGTGCTGACCCGGGAGCCAGAGGGCAGCGCGGTGCCGACCCGGGGAGCTGCCTGAGGTCCTGAGCACTGGCAGCATCTGGGGGCAGGTTCTGGGAAACTTTTTCTTTAGTTTTTTGAGCTACACCCAGTGATGCTCAGGGGTTACTCAGGAGTACTCGAATTATTCCTGGTGGTGTTTGTGGGGGCCATATAGGTATTGAACCCTGGCTAGCCACGTGCAAGGCCAGCACCTACCTGCTGTACTACCACGTCAGCCCAAAGCAAAGCTGTTCTTTGTCTTCTGCGCTAAGGAAGGGGGTGTTAGATGCGATTCTTGGATATCAGAAAAATACCCAAAGCATTCTCTTGTCAGAAAAGGGCAGTTTCTGGGGTCTCGAGAGTCACCGCAGTGGGCAGGGCGTTTGCCTCGCATGTGGCCGACCCTGCTTCTGCCCCTAACACTTCTTATGATTGCCCCAGCAGGCCACTGGGTGTGGCCTCCAAACAAGCAGTTTTCCTACAAGAAGGCCTGTAGGAACGGAACTTCGGGCCTTTCTCAAAGACTGCTTGCCCGGGAAGTAGTTGATGCTTTTGAAGATGTTCTGGAATGAGTCCTGGACAGCGTCCCGCGCCCTCCCTCACAGAGCAGAGGATTCACTTTCCTCCTGTGGACCCTGGGGCTTCCCCCTTCCCCAGGCTGTAGTAAGGAGGGGAGGGGGCTGGGGCGGCTGCTGCCCAGGTCAGGGTCCACAGTGCTGAAGGGCCTCTCTATTAGCGGGCCCCGAGGTCGGGGCCTTGCTGCTTTGGTGTCCGGAATCAGCTTACAGACAACAGCTCGGTTTCTAACACTGCTGCTCCCTCCACGCCCAAGAATGTGACTTCACGTTGTTATCACTTAGAGAGTGCATGTCAAACAATTCGCCTGTTTAACATGCACAGGTCAGTGTGTTTTGTCTTAAATATCCAGAGCCAGAGAGAAGGAATCCGTGGAATTCAGGCTTCAGAGCGTTGCTGACTCGCCGCCCTGCGTGTTAACTGCGAGGGAACACGAGAGGCGACCCTATGGCTAACCGGAGCAGGTCTAAGAATTGCAAATACAAAAAAAAATGGTCTGAATGTGGTTTTGTTTGTGTAGTCTTCAGAGAAGTCATGGCAGAATTGCTGTGCTTTCTCTATAATTCCATTTCCTTTCTCATCACTGTTGCCTTCAGCCCGAGAAACCCATTTCACTCAGTTCCATCTAGGCATGTGTTTTCTGTGCCCGCCTGTAAGTGCAGTGCAGCAGGAGAGGTACCAATCTGTTCCACGCTTAACTCCATGTCTCTAGCGTGTACTATGTTAACACTCTACACTCCATGCCTCTAGCGTGGACTATGTTAGCACGCTAGACTCCATGCCTCTAGCGTGGACTATGTTAGCACGCTAGACTCCATGTCTCTAGCGTGTACTGTGTTAACACTCTAGACTCCATGCCTCTAGCGTGGACTATGTTAGCACGCTAGACTCCATGTCTCTAGTGTGTGGACTATGTTAGCCGCTAGACTCCATGTCTCTAGTGTGGACTATATTAACCGCTAGACTCCATGCCTCTAGTGTGGACTATGTTAGCATGCTAGACTCCATGTCTCTAGTGTGGACTATGTTAACTAGAGTCCATGTCTCTAAGCGTGGACTATGTTAACCGCTAGACTCCATGTCTCTAGCGTGGACTATGTTAACCGCTAGACTCCATGTCTCTAGCGTGGACTATGTTAACCGCTAGACTCCATGTCTCTAAGCGTGGACTATGTTAACCGCTAGATTCCATGTCTCTAGTGTGGACTATGTTAACCGCTAGACTCCATGTTTCCTAGAGTGGACTATGTTAACCGCTAGACTCCATGCCTCTAGCGTGGACTATGTTAGCACGCTAGACTCCATGTCTCTAGCGTGGACTATATTAACTGCTAGACTCCATGTCTCTAGTGTGGACTATGTTAACCGCTAGACTCCATGCCTCTAGCGTGGACTATGTTAACCGCTAGACTCCATGTCTCTAGCGTGGACTATGTTAACCACTAGACTCCATGCCTCTAGCGTGGACTATGTTAACCGCTAGACTCCATGTCTCTAGCGTGGACTATGTTAGCCACTAGACTCCATGCCTCTAGCGTGGACTATGTTAACCGCTAGACTCCATGTCTCTAGTGTGGACTATGTTAACCGCTAGACTCCATGTTTCTAGAGTGGACTATGTTAACCGCTAGACTCCATGCCTCTAGCGTGGACTATGTTAACCGCTAGACTCCATGTCTCTAGCGTGGACTATGTTAACCACTAGACTCCATGCCTCTAGCGTGGACTATGTTAACCGCTAGACTCCATGTCTCTAGCGTGGACTGTTAGCACGCTAGACTCCATGCCTCTAGCGTGGACTATGTTAACCGCTAGACTCCATGCCTCTAGTGTGGACTATGTTAACCGCTAGACTCCATGTCTCTAGCGTGGACTATGTTAACCGCTAGACTCCATGCCTCTAGTGTGGGCTGTTAGCACACTAGACTCCATGCCTCTAGTGTGGACTATGTTATCCGCTAGACTCCATGTCTCTAGCATGGACTATGTTAACCGCTAGACTCCATGTCTCTAGCGTGGACTGTTAGCACGCTAGACTCCATGTCTCTAGCGTGGACTATGTTAGCGCTAGACTCCATGTCTCTAGCGTGGACTATGTTAACCGCTAGACTCCATGTCTCTAGTGTGGACTATGTTAACCGCTAGACTCCATGCCTCTAGCGTGGACTATGTTAGCACGCTAAACTCTCCATGTCTCTAGTGTGGACTATGTTAACCGCTAGACTCCATGCCTCTAGCGGGGACTATGTTAACTCGCTAGACTCCATGCCTCTAGCGTGGACTATGTTAACCGCTAGACTCCATGTCTCTAGCGTGGACTATGTTAGCACGCTAGACTCTATGTCTCTAGTGTGGACTATGTTAACCGCTAGACTCCATGTCTCTAGCGTGTACTGTGTTAACACTCTAGACTCCATGCCTCTAGCGTGGACTATGTTAGCACGCTAGACTCCATGCCCTCTAGTGTGGACTATGTTAGCACGCTAGACTCCATGTCTCTAGTGTGGACTATGTTAACCGCTAGAGTCCATGTCTCTAGCGTGGACTATGTTAACCGCTAGACTCCATGTCTCTAGCGTGGGCTATGTTAACCGCTAGACTCCATGCCTCTAGTGTGGACTATGTTATCCGCTAGACTCCATGTCTCTAGCGTGGACTATGTTAACCGCTAGACTCCATGTCTCTAGCGTGGACATGTTAGCACGCTAGACTCCATGTCTCTAGCGTGGACTATGTTAGCACGCTAGACTCCATGTCTCTAGCGTGGACTATGTTAACCGCTAGACTCCATGTCTCTAGTGTGGACTATGTTAACCGCTAGACTCCATGTCTCTAGTGTGGACTATGTTAACCGCTAGACTCCATGCCTCTAGCGTGGACTATGTTAGCACTCCTAAACTCTCCATGTCTCTAGTGTGGACTATGTTAACCGCTAGACTCCATGCCTCTAGCGTGGACTATGTTAGCACGCTAGACTCCATGACTCTAGTGTGGACTATGTTAACCGCTAGACTCCATGTCTCTAGTGTGGACTATGTTAACCGCTAGACTCCATGTCTCTAGCGTGGACTGTTAACCGCTAGACTCCATGTCTCTAGTGTGGACTATGTTAGCACGCTAGACTCTCCATGTCTCTAGTGTGGACTATGTTAGCACGCTAGACTCCATGTCTCTAGCGTGGACTGGTTAGCACGCTAGACTCCATGTCTCTAGTGTGGACTATGTTAGCCGCTAGACTCCATGTCTCTAGCGTGGACTATGTTAACGCTAGACTCCATGTCTCTAGCGTGGACTGTTAGCACGCTAGACTCCATGTCTCTAGTGTGGACTATGTTAACCGCTAGACTCCATGTCTCTAGTGTGGACTATGTTAACCGCTAGACTCCATGTCTCTAGCGTGGACTATGTTAACTGCTAGACTCCATGTCTCTAGTGTGGACTATGTTAACACGCTAGACTCCATGTCTCTAGCGTGGACTATGTTAACACGCTAGACTCCATGTCTCTAAGCGTGGACTATGTTAACCGCTAGACTCCATGTCTCTAGCGTGGACTGTTAGCACGCTAGACTCCATGTCTCTAGTGCGGACTATGTTAACCGCTAGACTCCATGCCTCTAGCGTGGACTATGTTAACACGCTAGACTCTCCATGTCTCTAGTGTGGACTATGTTAACACACTAGACTCCATGTCTCTAGCGTGGACTATGTTAACCGCTAGACTCCATGCCTCTAGCGTGGACTATGTTAGCACGCTAGCCATCTTTTTAACCGCTAGACTCCATGCCCTCTAGCGTGGACTATGTTATACGCTAGACTCTCCATGTCTCTAGTGTGGACTATGTTAACCGCTAGACTCCATGCCCTCTAGCGTGGACTATGTTAGCACGCTAGACTCCATGTCTCTAGTGTGGACTGTTAACCGCTAGAGTCCATGTCTCTAGCGTGGACTGTTAACCGCTAGACTCCATGTCTCTAGTGTGGACTATGTTAACCGCTAGACTCCATGTCTCTAGCGTGGACTATGTTAACCGCTAGACTCCATGTCTCTAGCGTGGACTGTTAACACGCTAGACTCCATGTCTCTATGTGGACTATGTTAACCGCTAGACTCCATGTCTCTAGTGTGGACTATGTTAACCGCTAGACTCCATGCTCTCTAGCGTGGACTATGTTAACCGCTAGACTCCATGTCTCTAGCATGGACTGTTACACGCTAGACTCCATGTCTCTAGTGTGGACTATGTTAACCGCTAGACTCCATGTCTCTAGCGTGGACTATGTTAACCGCTAGACTCCATGTCTCTAGCGTGGACTGTTAACAGCTAGACTCCATGTCTCTAGTGTGGACTATGTTAACCGCTAGACTCCATGTCTCTAGTGTGGACTATGTTAACCGCTAGACTCCATGCCTCTAGCGTGGACTATGTTAGCATGCTAGACTCCATGTCTCTAGTGTGAACTATGTTAACCGCTAGACTCCATGTCTCTAGCATGGACTGTTAGCACAGCTAGACTCCATGTTTCTAGCGTGGACTATGTTAGCACGCTAGACTCCATGCCTCTAGCGTGGACTATGTTAACACGCTAGACTCCATGCCTCTAGCGTGGACTATGTTAGCACGCTAGACCTCATGTCTCTAGTGTGGACTATGTTAACCGCTAGACTCCATGTCTCTAGTGTGGACTATATTAACTGCTAGACTCCATGTCTCTAAGCGTGGACTATGTTATCCGCTAGATTCCATGTCTCTAGCGTGGACTATGTTAACCGCTAGACTCCATGTCTCTAGGCGTGGACTGTTAGCACGCTAGACTCCATGTCTCTAGTGTGGACTATGTTAACCGCTAGACTCCATGTCTCTAGCGTGGACTATGTTAACCGCTAGACTCCGTGTCTCTAGTGTGGACTATGTTAACCGCTAGACTCCATGCCTCTAGCGTGGACTATGTTAACTGCTAGACTCCATGCCTCTAGCGTGGACTATGTTAACCGCTAGACTCCATGTCTCTAGCGTGGACTGTTAGCACGCTAGACTCCATGTCTCTAGTGTGGACTATGTTAACCACTATACTCCATGCCTCTAGCGTGGACTATGTTAACACGCTAGATTCCATGCCTCTAGCGTGAACTATGTTAGCCGCTAGACTCCATGTCTCTAGTGTGGACTATGTTAACCGCTAGACTCCATGCCTCTAGCGTGGACTGTATTAACTGCTAGACTCCATGTCTCTAGGCGTGGACTATGTTAACACGCTAGACTCCATGTCTCTAGCGTGGACTATGTTAACCGCTAGACTCCATGTCTCTAGTGTGGACTATGTTAACCGCTAGAGTCCATTTCTCTAGTGTGGACTATGTTAACAGCTAGAGTCCATGTCTCTAGCGTGGACTATGTTTACCGCTAGACTCCATGTCTGTAGCGTGGACTGTGTTAGCACGCTAGACTCCATGCCTCTAGCGTGGACTGTATAACCTGAGCAGAGTCGGGTGTGCTAGCACCGAGGCTGTGGAGGAAACTATCATAAATCTGCTGCTCGTTGTGCTGTGTGCGTTTCAGCGAGGCCTCTGCACTTGGCACGGTTTGAGAACCGTATTCTGAAAAGTGTTCCCTCTGGGCGTAGGGTACGGGCTGTCCTCTCACAGGGCAGAAAAATCCGGGCGAGCCTCCCCCAGCTGAAGAGTGTGCCTGGCTGAACCCTCTCCGCTCCTGCAGATAGTGCTGATGTTCAGATTCCTTGTGACGTTGACGGTTTCATAGGAACAAAGGAAGTCCCATTTATGTAGCAAATAGCTGTTCATACAAGATGTGGTTTTCATCCACAGTTAGTACATACTCTGACAAGACACAGGAGCAGAGCAGGAAATTTCACGGAGACAGTGGAGGTGGGGTGTGGGGGTAATTTCTCACAGCACTACTAAAATATTTTCTTAAAAAAGCGTAATTCTTCTGAAACAAGTTTCCTAGTTGTTATGTGCTGAGGTGGTTTTGAGAATGGTGCTTAAGCATTACTTAAGAGGTTTCTATGTAGGCTCTGAGTCCCAGCGCCGCATCTCAGAGCGCTTCAGCGTCTTCTCTTCCTGTAGAGGCACAGTCCAGAGGGGACGGTCAGAGGTCTCCAGACGTGGCTGTTTCCGTAAGGCTCAGGGACATGTCGCTTTTGTAGACGTGATCATGACAGGAACAAGATGGCCTTTGATCATGGGGACGTTTTAATCCTCGATCTACTTTCCTTTGCGGCAGCAGTGGGAACATGATTTAGGAACCCGTGAGCTGCTCCTGAAAGACCGATGCTGAGGGTGGGTGATGCTCAGGCGGGGCGTTGGCCTTGCGTGTAGCTGGCCTGGCTCAGTCTCCTGCAGACCATCTGGTCCCGGAGCAGAGTGGGGAGTCCTGCAGGGGCCCAGGAGCAGAGGGGCTGACGCCCTCCAGGAGTGGCAAAGAAGCTGAAAATGAGATTTGCCAAGAGCTGCTTATGAGCGGGCTTAAGGCCGAGCCCGAGACAGCTGAGCAGATGCGCTGGGCCTGGCCTGGCTTTTCTCAGGACGTTTTCTGATGACATTCTTTCCCCTGATTCTCTGATTCGGGAGCTGCAGGGACAGCGGTTTGTTCTCGTGACTGCCCCAGTCTCTGGGTTCAGGCGCCTTGCAGCATCCTTTGACCTCACCTGTGCTACAGGGGCCACTCCCTCCACCCCGTCCGTTTCCTGCCATCTGGTTTCCAGACTCGTCTCACGCCTCGGGCCCTGGGCTTGGGGACAGTAATGCAGAAGCCCGGGAGAATCTGTTTCTTCTCCAGGATCCTTACCGCATAGATCCATGCCCGGGCACGTTAGTGACATCGGGGCTCTGCTCCCTACTGCATAGACCCATACCGGGTATGTTAGCGACCTCAGGGCTCTGCTCCCTTGTTGTGTAGATCCATACCGGGTATGTTAGCGACCTCAGGGCTCTGCTCCCTACTGCATAGACCCATACCGGGTATGTTAGTGACCTCAGGGCTCTGCTCCCTACTGCATAGACCCATGCCCAGGCACGTTAGTGACCTCAGGGCTCTGCTCCCTACTGCATAGACCCATACCGGGTATGTTATCGACCTCAGGGCTCTGCTCCCTACTGCATAGACCCATACCGGGCACGTTAGTGACCTCAGGGCTCTGCTCCTTACTGCATAGACCCATGCCCAGGTATGTTAGTGACCTCCAGGGCTCTGCTCCCTACTGCATAGACCCATGCCTGGGTATGTTAGTGACCTCAGGGCTCTGCTCCCTACTGCATAGACCCATGCCTGGGTATGTTAGTGACCTCAGGGCTCTGCTCCCTACTGCATAGACCCATACCGGGTATGTTAAGCGACCTCAGGGCTCTGCTCCCTACTGCATAGACCCATGCCTGGGTATGTTAGCGACCTCGGGGCTCTGCTCCCTACTGCATAGACCCATACCGGGTATGTTAGTGACCTCAGGGCTCTGCTCCCTACTGCATAGACCCATACCGGGTATGTTAGCGACCTCAGGGTTCTGCTCCCTACTGCATAGACCCATACCGGGTATGTTAGCGACCTCAGGGCTCTGCTCCCTACTGCATAGACCCATACCGGGTATGTTAGTGACCTCAGGGCTCTGCTCCCTTGTTGTGTAGATCCATACCGGGTATGTTAGTGACCTCAGGGCTCTGCGCTCCCCGTGTAGATCCATACCGGGTATGTTAGTGACCTCGGGGCTCTGCTCCCTACGCATAGACCCATACCGGGTATGTTAGTGACCTCAGGGCTCTGCTCCCTACTGCATAGACCCATACCGGGTATGTTAGTGACCTCAGGGCTCTGCTCCCTACTGCATAGACCCATACCGGGTATGTTAGCGACCTCAGGGCTCTGCTCCCTACGCATAGACCCATACCCGGGCACGTTAGTGACCTCAGGGCTCTGCTCCCTACTGCATAGACCCATACCCGGGTATGTTAGTTACCTCAGGGCTCTGCTCCCTAGTTGTGTAGACCCATGCCCGGCACGTTAGTGACCTCAGGGCTCTGCTCCCTACTGCATAGACCCATACCCGGGTATGTTAGCGACCTCAGGGCTCTGCTCCTTACTGCATAGACCCATGCCCGGGTATGTTAGTGACCTCAGGGCTCTGCTCCCTACTGCATAGACCCATACCGGGTATGTTAGCGACCTCAGGACTCTGCTCCCTACTGCATAGACCCATACCGGGTATGTTAGTGACCTCAGGGCTCTGCTCCCTTGTTGTGTAGACCCATACCGGGTATGTTAGCGACCTCAGGACTCTGCTCCCTACTGCATGAGACCATACCGGGTATGTTAGTGACCTCAGGGCTCTGCTCCCTTGTTGTGTAGACCCATACCGGGCACGTTAGTGACCTCAGGGCTCTGCTCCCTACTGCATAGACCCATACCGGGTATGTTAGCGACCTCAGGGCTCTGCTCCCTACTGCATAGACCCATACCGGGTATGTTAGTGACCTCAGGGCTCTGCTCCCTTGTTGTGTAGACCCATACCGGGCACGTTAGTGACCTCAGGGCTCTGCTCCCTACTGCATAGACCCATACCCGGGTATGTTAGTGACCTCAGGGCTCTGCTCCCTACTGCATAGACCCATGCCCGGGCACGTTAGCGACCTCAGGGCTCTGCTCCCTTGTTGTGTAGACCCATACCGGGTATGTTAGCGACCTCAGGGCTCTGCTCCCTACTGCATAGACCCATACCCGGGTATGTTAGTGACCTCAGGGCTCTGCTCCCTACTGCATAGACCCATACCTGGGTATGTTAGCGACCTCAGGGCTCTGCTCCCTACTGCATAGACCCATACCCGGGTATGTTAGCGACCTCAGGGCTCTGCTCCCTACTGCATAGACCCATACCGGGTATGTTAGCGACCTCAGGGCTCTGCTCCTTACTGCATAGACCCATACCCGGGTATGTTAGCGACCTCAGGGCTCTGCTCCCTACTGCATAGACCCATGCCCGGTATGTTAGTGACCTCGGGGCTCTGCTCCTTACTGCATAGACCCATACCCGGGTATGTTAGCGACCTCAGGGCTCTGCTCCCTACTGCATAGACCCATACCGGGTATGTTAGCGACCTCAGGGCTCTGCTCCCTACTGCATAGACCCATGCCCGGGTATGTTAGCGACCTCTCGGGGCTCTGCTCCCTACTGCATAGATCCATACCGGGTATGTTAGCGACCTCAGGGTTCTGCTCCCTACTGCATAGACTGATGCCCGGGCACGTTAGTGACCTCAGGGCTCTGCTCCCTACTGCATAGACCCATACCCGGGTATGTTAGCGACCTCAGGGCTCTGCTCCCTACTGCATAGACCCATGCCCGGCATGTTAGTGACCTCGGGGGCTCTGCTCCCTACTGCATAGACCCATACCCGGTATGTTAGTGACCTCAGGGCTCTGCTCCTTACTGCATAGACCCATACCCGGTATGTTAGTGACCTCGGGGCTCTGCTCCCTACTGCATAGACCCATGCCCGGTATGTTAGTGACCTCGGGGCTCTGCTCCCTACTGCATAGACCCATACCCGGGTATGTTAGTGACCTCAGAGCTCTGCTCCCTACTGCATAGACCCATACCCGGGTATGTTAGCGACCTCGGGGCTCTGCTCCCTACTGCATAGACCCATGCCGGGTATGTTAGTGACCTCGGGCTCTGCTCCCTACTGCATAGACCCATACCGGGTATGTTAGTGACCTCGGGGCTCTGCTCCCTACTGCATAGACCCATACCCGGGTATGTTAGCGACCTCAGGGGCTCTGCTCCCTACTGCATAGACCCATACCCGGGTATGTTAGTGACCTCGGGGCTCTGCTCCCTACTGCATAGACTCATACCGGGTATGTTAGCGACCTCAGGGGCTCTGCTCCCTACTGCATAGACTGATGCCGGGCACGTTAGTGACCTCAGGGCTCTGCTCCCTTGCTGTGTAGATCCATACCGGGTATGTTAGTGACCTCAGGGCTCTGCTCCCTACTGCATAGACCCATACCCGGGCACGTTAGTGACCTCAGGGCTCTGCTCCCTACTGCATAGACCCATACCCGGGTATGTTAGTGACCCTCAGGGCTCTGCTCCCTTGCTGTGTAGATCCATACCCGGGTATGTTAGTGACCTCAGGGCTCTGCTCCCTTGCTGTGTAGATCCATACCCGGTATGTTAGTGACCTCAGGGCTCTGCTCCCTTGCTGTGTAGATCCATACCCGAGTATGTTAGTGACCTCAGGGCTCTGCTCCCTTGCTGTGTAGATCCATACCGGGTATGTTAGTGACCTCAGGGCTCTGCGCTCCCCCCACCCCCCGTAGATCCATACCGGGTATGTTAGTGACCTCAGGGCTCTGCGCCCTCCCCGCCCCCGTGTAGATCCATACCCGGGCACGTTAGTGACCTCAGGGCTCTGCTCCCTACTGCATAGACCCATACCCGGGTATGTTAGTGACCTCAGGGCTCTGCTCCCTTGCTGTGTAGATCCATACCGGGTATGTTAGTGACCTCAGGGCTCTGCTCCCTTGCTGTGTAGATCCATACCGAGTATGTTAGTGACCTCAGGGCTCTGCTCCCTTGCTGTGTAGATCCATACCGGGTATGTTAGTGACCCTCAGGGCTCTGCGCTCCCCCGCCCCGTGTAGATCCATACCGGGTATGTTAGTGACCTCAGGGCTCTGCTCCTGGCCGTATAGATCCATACCCGGGTATGTTAGTGACCTTCTCAGGACATTCCTCTCTGCCTCCATAATGCTGTTTGGTTTGGAACACAGCTCCTGGGCATTCTTGGCCCTCCTCTCACTGATGAATGTCTCTGTAAGCTGAGTAAAACAAATTGGAATGCCATTTATTCTTCTGCTGAGAACAAAAATATGCTTTATTTGGTCTGAGCTGGTAACTTGAGCAATGTAGACAAAAAGTTAATCACATGTAATAGACAATGAGAAGGTACTAGGAGTTTTCAAAATTAATAAAATGGCATTTTAGTATTTGTCAAGTAGCAATTCTTGGGTCTGATGACCAGAGAGGAATATGAGCCACTTGAGCCTGATGCCCGACGTCACTTGATCTCTGCTGGCTTTTCCCTCTGATCTTGGACACCTCGTTTAACTTCCTTATGACTCACTTTCATTTCTCAGATGAAAATGGTTGAGTGTTTGCCTCAGACGTAACCGCCGGGAGCCACCAGGACAGCAGAGGTGTTTTCCTTGGTTGCTGGGAACTTTGAGACCATTTCCATGACTATTTCGGAAAGCCTTCTGGCACTTTTCCAGGATCTTAATGATCTCTGTTCTGATGTTGGCCTTTCTCGGTCCCATTCTGTCTCCTCCCCGTATTCTCCTATTTTGTTCCTCCTTCACAGCTGCTCACCTTGATGTTTCCCAGGTGTTACTTGCTCCAGCTCCACTGTCAGTCTTGGGCATCCGGGACATTGTTTAGAGTTTGCTCCTCTTCTGCACTGAGGGGTCATTCTCCGTGGGGTTCTTGAGCCTGTCTGGTGCTGGGTCAAACCCCGGACACTGTGCAAGGCAGGTGTCCCTGTCCGGTGCCCTCGGACAGTGCGTTCCCCCCCCCATCTCCTAGCTTCCGGGACACAGAAGAAGCTTTTTGAATGTACTTTTATTTTAAATGCGTTTGCTTCTGCCCAGGGCCCCTTCCAGCTCCGCGGGTACCCTGGCCACCATCGGCGCAGAGATGGGACCTGAGCCCTGCTGCAGCTTGTGGAGCTGCTTCTCTGGCATGTGTTTAAATACGGGTGCGGGAGGGCTGCTCCCAAGGGTGCCGAGGACCATGTGGACTCACACCTGGGTCTTCTTTGTGCAGGTCAGCCCACCACTATCTCCCTCCGATCCTAGCAGTCACTTCTTTGGGGCGGGGAGCCGATGGTCACTCCCAGCGGTCCTCCAGGCTGCTCAGCGGATGGCACACTGGGGCAGATCAAAGCAGAGCCAGCCACATTCGGAGCCTAGTCCCCTTGACGGGCTCTCTGCCTCCTCGATGCCCCCATGAAAAACCGTATCAGTTATGGACCCAAACTAATTGGCTGCCAGCCTCAACGAGCTTTTCGTCTTTACCTTCTGTATGTGGTGACCGCTCCACAGCACACGCAGGGAAGTGCGGGCTTAGCTTACTGCTGGAAGCCCACTGACGACTTGGACCTAATTTCTCGTGTGGAATCTGAAGGCCAAGAAAACTAGGGTGCAGAGCCGTGTGGGAAAGTGCTTGCTCCCCAGCCGACTGTGCCCGCCCCAAGCCTTCCTGCTGCTCAGCTGCAGCCAGGGTGCTGCCTGGGCCTGGCCCCCTCAAACAAACAAACAAAAGCCCTTATTTCCACTCACCCCTCTCCCCAGTCTCTTGTGGTCATCCTGGGGCTGGACTTTGCGAATTCAGACAGTCCAGTTCTGCCCGATAGCTGACTTAGTAAGCAGGAGCCGGTGCTAGTTGTGTCTCCACGCCGAGTCCCATACCTGACATTTAATTGGCCCTGATCTAGGCACTGTTCTCTCTCCTCTTTCCCGAAGAGTGAACGGGACTTAGTAGTGGGCAGAGTATGTCAGTTGATAACATCCAATCTAAAATTTCACCCCGGCTTGACGGTCAGCAGGGAAAAATGTAAGTAAAATGTGATTCATGCCTGGAGTGAGGGGCCAGACGTGGGGGCCAGAGTGGGGCCAGACGTAGTGGGTTCCTTCTGTGCTCTGCTTTCACATTGGATCTCAAATAACAGCTTCAGCTAAAAATAGAAGTCAAGGAGACATTCTTCTGTGATGTTGACATCTATTTCCTCAGCCTCTCAGGAAATCCACTCTCTATTTAAGGCCTAAAATTATATGGAGTATATCCTGCTTTTAAAAATTACTGCTGAATTACTGACCTGTGTTTAAGAGGACTTTGGGTTCTGTCCATCTCCTTGCGCTCTAAGTGAACCACTCAGATGACATCAGAATCTTCTGTTGTGAACACACTCTTTCGGAAAGGTGTACTTCAGGCCTGAGAAGATGACTCCGATGAAGAGACCCAGTATCACAGTCATGGCCTTGACGTTACTGTCACCGTGCCATGAGCTTTCTATATGCGGATATATTTGGTTTATTCATGGTGGTGAGAGTGTTTTGTTTCTGAGAACTAGAATTTCAAAAAGTTCGGAAAATTTTTATATTATTAATATAAAATATATTTTATATATTAGAAGAGCTGATCAGAAACCCGGCTCAATGCACTGAGAGATTAGAGGTGACTATGAGTATCCCACTGTGCTATTGCTCCGGCCCCGACTTTGCACCTTTATAGCCCAATTTTTTTTTTTCAGAGTTGTTCAAGGCTTGTCCCTGGCCCCGCCCAGGGGATCACTCGTGTGGGTGCTTAGGGACCCGATGGGGGGTGAGGGAGCAGCCGGCCCGTGGCTGTGGTTCTCCCTCCAGCCCCAGCCCAGTAAAGTCTGACCAAGCACGAACCGTCATTATTTTCCTGTTGTTTTACTAAAATACAGTGACTCGTACTTTCAGGTTGGGGATGTGTTCGTTTTCCTGCTCAGGTCTCCGCGTGCTCTGTCGTGTCTCCGAGCAGTGTGTCCTGACAGTCCCGGGCACGCCCAGTCACGGGCCTTCCTCTGCCGCCTGGGTTCTTCTGGCTGTCGGCCTGCAGGTCAGAGAGCTAGTACGGTGGCCCGGCGCTGGCCTTGCGCTCAGCTGACCCAAGTTCATGGTCCCTGCGGCTGCCAGGACTGATCCCTGAGTTTAGAGCCAGAAGCTCTGAGCACAGTTGAGTGTGCCTTTAAACAAGCCAGTAAGTAGCTTCGAACCCGTGGGCCAGTGCGGGCCAGATGCGGCGCAGGTGTGAAGAGGCTGCCCTCACTGTTCAGGCTCACTCCTGCGCTCGTTCTTCAGTCCCACCCTCTGCACATTCTGCTCCCTTGTTCGGCTCAGAAGATTCCTGACTTTGAGTGCCGAGACATCTTGTTTTCAGATTCCTTCTGTGCCCTTCCCTCGAGGACACAGCCCTTTGCTTTCTGTGCGTCCTTCCTGGCGGAGTCTACAGTCTCATTTGATTCAGACCCGTCCAGAGTTGGCAGCACATGTATTCTGTGAGGTTTCGTGCTGACTCAATCCCTGCACACGTGCTATTTCATACTTGTGTAGGTGTTTTATTTACATTCCCAGAAGCATGATTGTTAAGTGGAAGAACAGATGTGTCTGTAATTTTGATCGGTGCCGTGGTTTTCACGACATACTTTGCATTGCCACTAGCTTCGTAGAGCACATGTTTCCCAGCCCGTCAGAGCGGTTGGATCTGGATAAGATTTTGTCAGTCTGATAGGAAGCGCTTTCTCACTCACATTTTTTTCAATTTGCATTTCTGTTTTCGTGAGTTAGATTAAGGATATGTGTGCTTCATCCGTGTTTTTCTCCAGTTACCTGTTTCTAGAGCTAGCTTTTGAGATCTCTTCAGCACTCACGGTAAACCTAGGTTATATCATCATCTGATATTCAGATGCTCGTCATTCAAAATCAGCATGTGTAGGGCGAGAGAGATAGGGCAAGGTGAAGCTGCATGCAGCCAGTCCAGCTATGATCCTAGACATTGCAGGGGAGGCCTGGGGCCCTGCTGGGTGTGGTCTGGTAATGCTGGGTCCCTGCACGGGACTGCAGTCACTGAGCACCGCAGAGTCACTGAGCACCGCAGAATCACTGTGCACCGCAGATCACTGAGCACTGCAGATCACTGAGCACCGCAGATCACTGAGCACCGCAGAGTCACTGAATGTCGGGAAGCCGCGGGGTCCCGACAGTGTCAGGACAGAAGTTCTCTTCTACCTCCGAGGATGCGGGGTAACAGATGAAAACTCACGAGTCGGTGCAGTTCCAAAAGGCTTTTAATAGTACAAAAGTTCTTCCACAGCTATCCAATATAATGAACAAACTCTAGCTCTGGTCCGAACTTAGACCATACAAAGAGCCTAAGTCTCCCACCAAAGAGAGGATCTCACCCGAGCTGAGTCCTACCCAGAAGAAGGAGCAAAAAGGCCAAAGAGCAAAAAGCCAAAAGGAAAAGGCTGAGGAGCCAAAAGCCACAGGAGCCAAAAGCTGAAAGCTGAGGAGCCAAAAGCTGAAAGCGAATAGGCCAAGGGGCCTCAAGTCAGTCCCCTTATATACACCAAAGTAATCCGGTTTGTGACAGGGAGGGTCATGTCAACAAAGAACCGGGCGGAGCGATAGCCCAGCGGGTAGGGCGTTTGCCTTGCACGGCCGGCCCATGCCGGCCAGGTTCGATCCCGGTGTCCCATATGGTCCCCGAGCACTGCCAGGAGTGATTCCTGAGTGCAGAGCCAGGAGAACCCCTGAGCGTTGCCGGGTGTGACCCAAAAAAGCAAAAAAAAAAAAAAAACAACCAAAGAACCCTAAACAGAGTGTAGAAGAGCAGTGCCACACCCTATTGCAGGTATAAACAAAGGTTACCAAGGACTAATCCAGAGATTGTCTCTTATGTAAAACACTTTATACCAGAGGGGCTGGTATAAAGTAATACATCTTAATTTCATGAGCTTCATGTAATCTAGATGGTACCCACAAGGTCCTTATTATTATCTGCACCAGGGTGATTCTGAGTATCTTGTTCTCGTGTACTGAAAGGGTCACACTCGCCTGCGAAGAGCAAACTAGTATGATCCTTCCTATAGTCTTCCTATAGTCTCAACGTAGCCAGGTGGTAGTCTCCTGGTAAATTCTAACTGTCCCACGCTGGGTGCAGTGGGTATAAAGAGGAGCTGTGCCCAATCTAGAAAACATAAAGTCTTAGTAGATGTATAAGTCAGAAGTTATTCAATCAAGGTGACTTCTGTAAGTGCCACACCCTCTAGCAGTGTTTACATAGAAGAGAGGTCTCATTAGAATGAACCTTGACTTAAATAGATTAAGCTGGGAGTGGGCAAAACAACAAAGCTCCCAGATTCCAATGACTGAACACTGCAGAGTCACTGAGCACTGCAGTCAGTGAGCACTCGCAGAGTCACTGAGCACCCAGATCACTGAGCACCTCAGAGTCACTGAACACAGCAGATCACTGATCACTGCAGATCACTGAGCACTGCAGAGTCACTGAGCACTGCAGTCACTGAGCACTGCAGATCACTGAGCATGCAGTCATGAGCACTGCAGGTCACTGAGCATTGCAGATCACTGAGCACCGCAGAGTCACTGAGCACCGCAGATCATTGAGCACCTCAGAGTCACTGAACACAGCAGATCACTGAGCACTGCAGATCACTGAGCACTGCAGAGTCACTGAGCACTGCAGTCACTGAGCACTGCAGATCACTGAGCACTGCAGTCATGAGCACTGCAGGTCACTGAGCATTGCAGATTACTGAGCACCGCAAGTCACTGAGCACCGCAGAGTCACTGAACACAGCAGATCACTGATCACTGCAGATCATTGAGCACTGCAGAGACACTGAGCACTGCAGTCAGTGAGCACTGCAGAGTCACTGAGTACCGCAGATCACAGAGCACCTCAGAGTCACTGAGCACCGCAGATCATTGAGCACCTCAGAGTCACTGAACACAGCAGATCACTGATCACTGCAGATCACTGAGCACTGCAGAGACACTGAGCACTGCAGATCCCTGAGCACAGCAGATCCCTGAGCACTTCAGTCACTGAGCATCACAGATCACTGAGCACCGCAGATCACTGAGCACCGCAGGTCACTGAGCACCACAGGTCACTGAGCACTGCAGTCACTGAGCACTGCAGATCACTGAGCACCGCAGATCACTGAGCACTGCAGGTCACTGAGCACTGCAGTCACTGAGCACCGCAGAGTCACTGAGCACCGCAGATCACTGAGCACCTCAGTCACTGAGCACTGCAGGTCACTGAGCACCGCAGATCACTGAGCACTGCAGTCACTGAGCACCGCAGATCACTGAGCACTGCAGATCACTGAGCACTGCAGTCACTGAGCACCGCAGATCACTGAGCACCGCAGATCACTGGAGCACTGCAGATCACTGAGCACTGCAGATCACTGAGCACTGCAGTCACTGAGCACCGCAGATCACTGAGCACTGCAGATCACTGAGCACTGCAGTCACTGAGCACCGCAGATCACTGAGCACTGCAGTCACTGAGCACTGCAGTCACTGAGCACTGCAGTCACTGAGCACTGCAGTCACTGAGCACCGAAGATCACTGAGCACTGCAGTCACTGAGCACTGCAGTCACTGAGCACTGCAGTCACTGAGCACCGCTAGATCACTGAGCACTGCAGATCACTGAGCACTGCAGTCACTGAGCACCGCAGATCACTGAGCACTGCAGTCACTGAGCACTGCAGTCACTGAGCACTGCAGTCACTGAGCACTGCAGTCACTGAGCACCGAAGATCACTGAGCACTGCAGTCACTGAGCACTGCAGTCACTGAGCACCGAAGATCACTGAGCACTGCAGATCACTGAGCACTGCAGTCACTGAGCACCGCAGATCACTGAGCACCGCAGATCACTGAGCACTGCAGATCACTGAGCACTGCAGATCACTGAGGACCGCAGATCACTGAGCACTGCAGATCACTGAGCACTGCAGTCACTGAGCACCTGCAGTCACTGAGCACCGCAGATCACTGAGCACTGCAGATCACTGAGCACTGCAGTCACTGAGCACTGCAGTCACTGAGCACTGCAGTCACTGAGCACCAAAGATCACTGAGCACTGCAGATCACTGAGCACTGCAGTCACTGAGCACTGCAGTCACTGAGCACTGCAGTCACTGAGCACTGCAGTCACTGAGCACTGCTTGGGTGTCTCCCTGCCGCACGTCAGCACTTGCCCCTGCCGCACTACAATCACTGCTGAAGTTCTGATTCCCTGTCACCACATGATCCTCCCCATTTGTCTTCGTCGCCTAGAACCACTGGTTGGTTTTAAGTTGACTCTTGTTTCACGTAGTTCATCAGTTCGTTTTCTCTGTACTATGTATGAGTGAAATCATACACTTTATTTTCCTCATCTGACTGACTTCACGAAGTGTGGTACATGGTTCCCACAGTGTGATTCTTTTCCACTAAGCCTGATGCTCTAGGGTGCTTTTGAAGAGGCAAATGGCAGTGTTTCATGCAGCGTTGCCTTTTGAATAGCTGGGGAGTAAGCAGTCCATTGTGTAGTACCACGTCTTCTCGCGTTTCTAGTTGGTGGGACTTGGTTCTTGGTTACCGTCGAGCAGTTCAACCGGAGGATGCGTCTATTTCTTGCACTTAATTTCTTCCAAATTTTTTCTGGTAAGTGCCCAGAAGTGGGAATACCTGAATGCCGCAGAGTTAGAAGTTCTTTGGATGGTCAGTGCTGGACGTCCCTGTCCCTTTGGTCGAGGTCCAGGTCCATTGTGTCGTAGCAGTAGCAGGAAATACGTGGAGTAATAGTCGCATTAATAGCGGCTGACACGGCGCCCGCAGGTCATCCTTTTGGACGCCTGCGCTGGAGGTTTATGCCGTTTGCTTTAATTGCCATTAGACGGCTTCCTCATTGCCCCCTTCAGGGTTTCTGGTAACTGTTGCAACTGATTTTTTCAATAAGATCATGAGGAACTAGGCTTGAGGAAGCTGAAAGTCATCCTTAGAAAAATGGATAAATTTTGGGTGTGTAGTTTGTTCAAGAGTTCAATTATAGCTGTTTCTTCATTCAGTGTGTCTGTTTTTGGAGCGGCCTTTATTGGTTCCCTTTCTCTTTCACTTCTGCTGTTGCTGGAGTGGGATGACAGTGCTGTGGTAGCACCAGTGGGACTTTGGCTGGGCTGTGACGTGCGGGAGGTCCAGAGGCATGAGGGCGGGCCGGCTCGGAACTGGGGCCCTCCTGAGGCTCCGGCTGGCAGGCAGCGCTTTGGCCGTGGCGCCATCCCATGGGCCTGTTTCTGTTTTTGCTGCTATGGAAGTAAGGTCTTCTTCCCGAAGTCCGCTGCTCGCATATGCAGTGCTGGAAGGAAGGTTTGGTATATTTTATTCACGGGATGGGACTTGAGCACCCAGAGGTGCTCAGGGACTGTTCCGGCTCTGCTCAGGGACTGTTCCAGGCTCTGTGCTCTGGGGTGTTCTCCGCCTGTGCTCAGGGACTGTTCCCGGCTCTGTGCTCTGGGGTGTTCTCCGCCGTGCCCTGGGGTGTTCCCTCCCGCCTGTGCTCTGGGGTGCTTCCCCCGTGCTCTGGAGTGTCTCCGCCTGTGCTATGGGGTGTTCTCCACCTGTGCTCAGGGACTGTTCCCGGCTCTGTGCTCTGGGGTGTTCTCTGCCCGTGCCCTGGGGTGTTCTCCGCCTGTGCTCTGGGGTGTTCTCCCTGTGCTCTGGGGTGTTCCTCCGCCCGTGCCCTGGGGTGTTCTCCGCCTGTGCTCTGGGGTGTTCTCTGCCCGTGCTCTGGGGTGTTCTCCGCCTGTGCTCTGGGGTGTTCTCTGCCCGTGCTCTGGGTTGTTCTCCGCCCGTGCCCAGGGTGTTCTCCGCCCGTGCTCTGGGGTGTTCTCCGCCTGTGCTCTGGGGTGTTCTCCTGTGCTCTAGGTGTTCTCCACCCGTGCCCTGGGGTGTTCTCCGCCCGTGCCCCGGGGGTTCTCCGCCCGTGCCCTGGGTGTTCTCCGCCCGTGCCCTGGGGTGTTCCTCCGCCTGTGCTCTGGAGGTGTCCTCCGCCTGTGCTCTGGGGTGTTCTCCTGTGCTCTGGGGTGTTCTCCGCCTGTGCTCTGGGGTGCTTCTCCGCCTGTGCTCTGGAGTGTTCTCCGCCTGTGCTCTGGGGTGTTCTCCTGTGCTCTGGGGGTATGCTCGCCCGTGCTCTGGGGTGTTCTCCGCCCGTGCTCTGGGGTGTTCTCCACCTGTGCTCTGGGGTGTTCTCCTCCTGTGCTATGGGTGTTCTCCACCCGTGCCTCGGGTGTTCTCCGCCTGTGCTCTAGGGTGTTCTCCACCTGTGCCCCAGGGGTGTTCTCCACCTGTGCTCTGGGATGTTCTCTGCCTGTGCTCTGGGGTGTTCTCCGCCTGTGCTCTGGGTGTTCTCCACCCTGCCCCTGAGGTGTTCTCCACCTGTGCTCTGGGATGTCTCTCTGCCTGTGCTCTGGGGTGTTCTCCGCCTGTGCTCTGGGGTGTTCCTCCACCTGTGCCCCAAGTGTTCTCCACCTGTGCCCTGGGATGTTCTCTGCCCTTGCTCTGGGGTGTTCTCCGCCTGTGCTCTGAGGTGTTCTCCACCTGTGCCTGGGATGTTCTCCGCCTATGCTCTGGGGTGTTCTCCGCCCATGCTCTAGTGTTCTCCGCCCATGCTCTGGGGTGTTCTCCGCCTGTGCTCTGGGGTGTTCTCCGCCTGTGCTCTGGGGTGTTCTCCGCCTGTGCTCTGGGGTGTTCTCCGCCTGTGCTCTGGCACCATGTGTGGTGCGGTGGCTCTCAACCAGGCCGGCAGCACTAGTGTCCTAAGCCCTGTGCTCTCTCTCTGACTTTCTGTATATATTTTCTAATCCATGACTTACCAAATTCGCTTCTGTTAGTGGCCAGTAATACTTAATGTTATTTTAAGGTGTATTTCAAAGAATTGTCAGATATTAGGTAACTTTTGTTTAGTACTAAAGCCTTTTTCAGGGTGATGGAGGAGCTACTGAAGTACTGGTAGAGAGACTGACTGCCCTGTGCCTTTCCCGAGGGAGAGACCGGCTGTGCGGTGCCATCCTGAGGGGGGAGACTGACTGTGCGGTGCCATCCTGATGGGGAGACTGACTGCCCCTGTGCCTTTCCTGAGGGAGAGGCTGGCTGTGCGGTGCCATCCTGAGGGGGAGACTGACTGTTCGGGCCTTTCCTGAGGGAGAGGCTGGCTCTGCGGTGCCTTTCCTGAGGGAGAGTCCTTCTGCGGTGCCTTTCCTGAGGAAAGACTGGCTATGAGGTGCCTTTCCTGAGGGAGAGGCTGGCTTTGCGCTGCCTTTCCTGAGGGAGAGACTGTCGGTGCCTTTCCTGAGGGAGGGACTGCTGTGCCTTTTCCCCTGGTGTGGCTGTGTAGTATGATGAAACCTAACAAGTTTAGGAGGAATAGTTTTTTTTATCTACCATGAAATTTCCGGTATTCACTTGGTAAGTGTCCGTGATGATATGAGATGACGGCGCTTTTGCTTTCTCTAGAGCGATACAGTGATGTCTCCACATTCTCTAAGAGGTTCAGGAAGTGAAAGACAGTTTCGTCTCGTTTGCCTTCTTTCAGTAGCAAGTTCCTGGGTATCCTCTCGAGGCGTCTCTGAGTGTCTCATGCAGGCTTCATCATACAGGCTAAGCACGCAAGAGACCTTTCAGGAGGTAAGGGGCTCCGTGGTGCACAGACTGACCCTGAGGTGCAGCCCAGACCACTGAGCCGCGCCCGATCCTCCTAAAATCGTTCTAAGAAGAGCCTGGTTGAGAAGAGTCTCCTGAGCGTCCAGCTTACCTCAGGTACAGTGCTCTCTTTTGAGGAGCAAAAGAGAGGACACTTTTGGGCTCGAATGATTTTAGGGGGATCGGGCCAAGCTCAGTGGTCTGGGCTGCACACCAGGGTCAGTCTGTGGCACCACGAGCTCCCTGAGCACCTCCCTGAGCGCTTGCTGGTTGCAGCCCGCAAACAGAGATTGGAGGAGAAGGGGGTCAGTTTTTGTATTGGGGCCCACCGAGTGTGCTCAGGACTCTGCGCTAGAAGGGGCTAAGTCCGCAGACGGATTGGGGGCTCTCAGAGGAGCCGGAAGTCAGATCTGGCTCAGCTCTGTGCAGAGTTAGAGAACTGTCTCCCTGCCCCCCCAAAATGTGTCACGAAAAGTGCTTTGTTCTGATCTGCTACAAATCGGGGCTTGAAGCTGAGACATCGTCTGAAGTAGAAATGTCCCTAAGGACGGGTTCACACCGGAGCCCCGACACGCCGCAGCAGGGGCTCATGATAGAATCGCAGATAGGGTGCTTGCCTTGGTCCTGGGCACTAGAGGAGAGGCTCCCAAATGACACTAAACATTTTTAAAAACCTAGATATTTTAAGAGCACTCCAAACTTTGATCAGTGGATTTCTGAGCTGGTGCTAATATTGTCTGCTCGAAACACTTAGCTGAGAGGTTCTAGCTGCTGCACAATAAAAATCTGCTTTTTAAAATGATTGTTGCTTTTGGGTCACAGCTGGCATTGCTGAGAGGTTACTCAGGAATTACTCCTGGCAGTGCTTGGGGGACCACATGGGATGCTGGGGATTGAACCTGGGTCAGCTGTGTGCAAGGCAAACGTCCTACCTGCTGTGCTATCGCTCTGGCCCCAATAAAATCAATCTTTAAGCTTTATTTTTGCTCTCATAAAAATATTTTACTTTTGTGTACTTCAAAGGTGCATAACAAAAAGCATTTCGAGCCCGGCAGTGCTGAGAGCGGCTGCACCTTCTTCTCCTCAGGTCCTCTCCTGGTCTCTCTGGCCCTGACCGCTGCTGTCCAGTGTCGGCATCTGGAGCATAGACCCTGCCCTGATCAAGACTCCATGAGAGCTCCTGGGCAGTGGGGAACTGTCGGCTCCTCGGTGGACCTGGGGCCAGAGTGGCCGTCCAGGGGTAAGGCACCAGCCCCAGTACCGGTCCGCAACGCACGGTGCCTTGAGCACTGCCCGGCTCCATCTCAGAGCACGCACCTCTAGGTGTGGCCCAAAAACAGAAAAGAAAAATCCAGGCACAAGTGAAGTTCCCAGCGCAGTCTTGGGCTTCTCAAGTGTATTTGGCATCTGCGTGATGCATGCTCCTTTTATTTTCTTTCTGTGCGGCATCGTACATGTCCGTCAAACCTGCTGGGATGCTCACACCTGCCACTGCACATGTGCTCTTAGAGGCATTTGGCCTCCTGGGCAGAGTCACGCTGCCCAGTAGAGGCCGCACGGCGCCTCTCCCCAGACCAGGGCATGTTCCCTCTTCCAGGAAGCATTTTAGGCTGGTGTTTGGGGCCAGGATCTGCTGCCGAGTCAGTGCTCGGGGCCCACCTCCTGCATGCAAGCCTTGCATTCTAGTCTCTTGGGCTCTCTCTCTCTCTCTCTCTCTCTCTCTCTCTCTCTCTCTCTCAGAAATCTCTCTGAGTAAAATTCCTCCTCATGACTAAGAGTCTAGTCTTGGAGCCGAGACAGGCGGGGCTGAAGTCCGCTGACTTCTCTGAGTGCCACTTGGAGGTGAGACCTGGCCGAGAGTCTGAGGAACTCGGCTTCACATGCCAGCTCTGGCTGGCACATGCCAGTCAGCTGTGTGGAGTCTTCTTGTGTTCTGGGCACTGTGTGTGTGGCCCTTCAGTGCCTGTGCTGAATTAGGGACGTACTCCCAGGCAGGGACGCTGTGGGATTCCCTGAACGGCTCCTCTGCTGGGTGGTGAGAGCCGTCCTTGCTGGCCACGTGTTCCTCGGAAGGGGTCTAGAGACCTGTCGGGGACAGTCACTGCAGGCGCAGTCGTGGCTTGCTCTCAGTAGCCAGAAACAGCCCTTTCGAGAGTGCTGGTGAGCTCTGGAGAGTGATTCTGCTTTCAGAGCCCTGTGAGGCTGTCCAGGTTCCGTCCGCCACCGATCCTGCCCGTGCTCTGCGCTGTACTGGCACTCCAGCCCGGACGGTGTCCTCACCTCCTGGGCCATCACGCGCCCTCACTGTCCCCTGCCTGCCTGAGCACCTCTGCCAACAGCACACCACCGGCCGGGCGGGGGAGCAACCCTGTTGTGGCGCCCAGTGCGGCCGTATGTCCGTCCTCTCTCGGCTGTGGCCACTTCCAGGGACTTCTCAACTGCCCTGGACCTCTGAGCATCTCTGCTTGCTTCAGTTGCGCAGTTCATCTCAGTAAGTCAGACATTACTGGGTGGTTGTCATGGTGGCGTGTTTCTGTCAGTGCAGTGGAAGAGCTGCTCCTGCCAGGTCCTTCCGGCTGTACGGGGCTGTCCGCCCTTGCCCCGCCCCTCTGAAGCCTGTGTTTTATTGGCCGTGTCGTGGACAGTCCCTGGCCCTGTTCAGCTGAATCCTTACATGTTTTATTGGGCTGCACTCTGGACTGACCCTGGCAGGTTCATGAGTATTCATGAATTCACTGTATGACTGTCAGTACCTGTTGTTAGGAGCACTTTCATATAAATTTGTCTTCTAAGCACGATGCCAAGATTTTCTGGTTTGCATCATGTAGCCGTAGCTCTGAAGCTCTTACTTGGCTCATCTGCTTCCGCCCTCCCCTTTGTTGGCGTCCCTTACTGCGGTGGTCAGGGTCATGCACCCGTTTAGCCAGCATTCTGTGAGTTTCTCCTGCCTGTGCTCAGGGTCACTCCTGTCAGGACTCGGCAGTACTGGGCATTTGCAGTACTGGGCATCAGACTAGGGTCAGCCGCATGCGAGGCACGGGCCTTCTCCCTGTGCGTTCTTGCCAGCCCCTAAAAAAGATTGGAACGATTATTTCTCTTGCATACATTTAGGAAAGTTCATTTTAAGCAAATAGATGCCAATTTCTCAGTATTTTCCCAATTTACCCAAACTTTGAGACTTGAGTGGCTTAAGTTGTTGGGGTATGCTGGGCACCCGGCAAAATCTGGGAGCAAAGTCAGGGATTTTGCTTCCCTAGGGGATTGGCGACTGGCGGAGAAAAACGAAAAATCCAGCAAAGTTTCAAAAGGCTTTACTCACACTTGTTCTGGCATACAAATCGCTTGTATCACTTTTGTCTTCCTGTTGTTCATGGATTTGCCGGAGCGGGCACCAGTAACCCTCTCCATATGTCCTGTCACATGCTAGTGTAGCCTAAGGGCATCTGCTCGCCCAGAACACGAAGAGCCTCAAACCATTTCTTCAGGTCATGGGAATGAGGTCTATAATTGTTACCGGTATTTGGCATATCAAATACGACATAGGTAGCTTGCCAGGCTCTGCCGTGTGGGTGGTAGAGTAGGCTCTCATCTCCTGCATTTACTGGTGGACTGCAATGGGGAGAGATCGGCTTTTCTCTTGGTGGAGCTCTGACGAGCTGTGGAGTTGGGATGCTGAAAATGGCGGCCCTCATAGCGTGGGGGTTCCTCTGGCTTCTTCCAAGACTCTTTTGGGATGAGGGTCCACCTTTCCCCTGGGCGCCTCATGATCAGATACACGGGCAGAGCTGCTACTGTGCTCAGCGGAACAAGAGGCGCCCGGGAGGGAAGGTGGGCAAACAAATCAGCAATAGGAAAACCCAGAGTTCAGGTTCCTAGCTGGGCCCTCAAGGGCTGCTACATGTGTTAAGGCCCAACAGGGAAGAGAACGAGAGGAGAGGCCCTGAGCAGAGGGAGAAGGCTGAAAAGGCTAAAAGCTAAAGGGCAGCAGAAAGCAGGTTACAGCTTTTTGTCTTTTCAGTTCAGAATTGCCCGCACTCAACACAGAGCAGTGAGGGTCAGTCCCCCCTAGAATTGCCTGCACCAACACAGAGCAGTGAGGGGTCAGTCCCCTAGAATTGCCCACACCAACACAGAGCAGTGTGGGTCAGTCCCCTAGAATTGCCCGCACTAACACAGAGCAGTGAGGGTCAGTCCCCAGAATTGCCCGCACCAACACAGAGCAGTGAGGGTCAGTCCCCTAGAATTGCCCGCACCAACACAGAGCAGTGAGGGTCAGTCCCCTAGAATTGCCCACACCAACACAGAGCAGTTAGGGTCAGCCCCCTAGAATTGCCTCGCACTCAACACAGAGCAGTGAGGGTCAGTCCCCTAGAATTGCCCGCCCCAACACAGAGCAGTTAGGGTCAGTCCCCTCAGGTAAGGTCTCCCAGGACTTCACTTAGCCCTACTGAAATGTTAATATTGCCCCAGCCAAGATTGCCTTGGAAGTGTTGCCGGGTAGAATAGGGGAAGGGTTTGTATCTGTACCAATAGATGCTCTACAGCCTGGTACATATTTCTCCAAGCCTTCACAAGATGAAGTAAAGACTTCTTTTCTTCATAGGTGGTTTTGTATATTAGTCTTTAGACTTACAGAGAGCCATGCTTGCTTGCTTGGAGGCAAACAGCATTTCTCTCTGGTCTAATTACTTGAGATCCAACGTGGCCAGGCAAACATGCTGGTAAGATCTAGCGAGTCCCACAGTGATTGGCATGTGGCAGCATGAGAGAAAATGTTTATACCAGCTAACATAGAATGCATGGTCAGATGAGCTGCCACATAGAGTCCCAGATTCAAACTCTTCCCGCCCCTGTTATCTCCAAAGTGGCAGGTAACTGTAGGAGGAGATAACTGGAGTGTAACTCCAGGCAAGACGCCGAGGCTCTGGGCAACAGCTGGGCAACAGCGTGCTGCAACAGTAAGTCAAGGGTCAACCAGGTGTGCAAAAGCCCTCCTGTCCCTACTGTGCGCTGGAAGTGTTTCCCGTTTTTAAATAGCAGTTTTTCTGAAACAAAGTATTTTATTATGTACATATATCTAGGAAGCCTAGGAACGTTGTAGCAAAGAGAATAACATGACACTCATTGCTGCAGTCTTTCTTTTCTTTTCTTTTGTGTGAAATAAAATACTTTTATTTAGAAAAATGGGTGGGGGGAGTCCCTCACAGGTGTTACTGGGCCCTGCTGCATATTTCAAATGACCTTTTATGGGGTTGGAACCACCCGAGGTGGTCAGGGCTGGGCTCTTGCACTCAGGGATCACTCCTGTTGGTACTCAGGGACCATCTGGGGTATCACTGTATCACTGTCTTCCCGTTCATCTTCGATTTACTCGAGCGGGCACCAGTAACATCTCCATATGACCTGTCTCATGCAAGTAGAGCCCAAGGGCACCTGCTTGCTCCAGAAACATAAAGAGCCTCAAACCATTCCATCAGGTCATGGGAATGAGGTCTATAATTGTTACTGGTATCTGGCATATCAAATACAACAAGGGTAGCTTGCCAGGCTCTGCGCGCAGGTAGCATATTCTTGTAGTCATTTCTAAATCCAACATTTATTGATGAACCGTTCGGCCGCTTGCCACGTGAGCCGGGCTGTGATAGGCTGGTCTGCTGGGTGGAGTTGTGACGAGGGAAGTCCGGATGTGGAAACTGGAGGTCCTCATGGAGTGGGGGGGGGTCGTCTGGCTTGTTGCGAGGCTCTGCTGGGTGGCGGAACAGGGCTAGAACCTGCCATCCTTCCCAGGTGCCTTGTGAGCAGCTGGGCACAGGAGAGCCAGTAGCAGCTCTGCCCCATGTCTGTGAGTATCTGGATCAGCATACCTGGGCCGGATTTGCAAAAGACTGCTGCAGAGTGGATCTCGATGAGCTGGGCTGTGAAAGGCTGGTCTGCTGGGTGGAGTTCTGATGAGGAGGAAGTCCGGATGTGGAAAATGGAGGCCCCCTATGGAGTGGGGGGTTATCTGGCTTGTTGCAAGGCCCTGCTGGGGTGGCAGGCCAGGGCTAGAACCCGCCATCCCTCCCAGGCGCCTCGTGAGCTGGCTGGGCACAGGGAGAGCCAGTAGCAGCTCTGCCCCATGTCTGTGAGTCTCTCACAGTTTTGGCATATCGAATATGCGACCGGACAGCTTGCCAGGTTCTGCCATGCAGGCAAGATACTCTTAGTAGCTTGCTGGGCTCTCTGAGAGGGTGCGAGTAGAATAGCGTGACCATGATTTATTTTATTAATAAATTTTTATAAATAAAAAATTTAATTTATAAAATAAAAATATTTAAAATAAAATATAAAATAAAAAAATATATAAATTTTATAATTAAAAAATGCTTACTTTTCATTCCCTAGGCTCTTTGGGGAATTTTTCACTTCAGGTCCTGGGGTTCCCGAGAGACATTGAGACTTGAGACCTTACAGCTCACTGTGCCTTTGGTTGGGGGCTGGGCGGCGGGGTATGTTCTTGGTTTTGTGTTTGGCACTTTGTTGTTGCTGTTACTAAGATCTGTCCGAGTTCTTGGCCTGAAGAATTGTGTACAGGCAGCGGAAGCTGCCACGGGGTCCCCTCCCCCCGCCCCCCAACCCCTGCACATGTTTGTGTGCCTCCCGCAAAGCCTTTATTCCTAGATTCCCTTGTGTCCGTGAGTCTGTGCACACACCAGGTGGTTCCCAGGCAGTTCCTGGGCGGTTCTCCCTCTAGTCATGGCAGATACTGTTTAAGTTTCTGATGGAGATGTATTTGAAGGCTGTGTGCATTCTGGCCTTCAGTGTGTTGATGCTGTGGCCTTAAGTGGCAGCCCTACATGTGAGGGGAGTGGAGAGCAGTTTGTGTCCTTGTGGCCTCCTCCGCTGACCTGAGCATTGAGCACTTGTGGCTTGCAAGCTGTCACAGGACAGTCAGACTGCAGACCAGAACAGAAGATGTCGGTCAGCAGCTGTCACGCAGAACGTGACACTGTCCTCGTGTGTGGGCCTGGGCTCCCGCAGCAGTGCACGACACCCCCACTTTGCTGCAGGGTACCAACCCCACTCCCCAACGAACCATCTGGGGTGCCGGGGATTAAACGGGGTCAGTCGCCGCAGGACGATTGTCCTAACTACTGTACTGTCTCTAGGCCCTCGAGTGAAACCTCATGCACTCTGTGTTTGGGTCCGTCAGTTATTGACTGACAGTTGGTCCTTACTGAGCACGGGCTGCACCTACCCGACTCTGAGGGTTTCCACGGCGGTGCCTTCCTCAGCCCTAATGCGGTGCTTTGCCTTGTGGTGAAAAGCTGGAAAGCAGAGGCCAAAGAGCGTGTCCCTGCGAGCCATTGAAGGAGTTGGCTACGTGAGCCCCTGCCTTTGCCTGGAGCTGGGCCGGGGCTAGACGGGAAAAGGAAGGATTGTTTCTCTTCCGGTTGTGCCCCCTTAAAGGAAGGATTGTTTCTCTTCTGGTTTGTGACCCTTATTAGATACGTTCTGGCAGATGTTCACTCTTAGGATTTAAGGAATAGATTTTTAGGACCGGAAGATAGGGACCCCAGGCTCGCTCCCTCACTGCTGGGAGTGCTTGGGAAACCCCCAGCCCCTGCAGCCAAGCAGGAGACCCCTGAGCTCCCCTGGGTGTGCTCTGCCCCCTCCTAAGTGGGATTTTTATTGAGATCATAACTATTTCCCGCCATAGTGGAAGTTTCCTGTTGCTGGGGGAATAATTCGTGATAGATTTAATCCTTCAAACCCAGGGGTTTAGTCCTTGGGGATAGCCTCCAGCAGGCAAGCCCCTGCAGGCAGACGGCTCGGGAAAGAGGGGTGCCCTGCCTCCTGGTGGCGTCCCGGAGAAACGCACCCGGAGGACAGTGGCACTGGCCACCCTTCGCTGTCCTGGTCGCGTGCATTGCCTCAGCTCCCATAGCTCCTGAGAGGGCCGCTTGTCTGCTGTGGACAGCAGCCCTGCCCAGCAAGACCCTGCCTTTTTAGATTGCTCTCAGCAACTCTGATGATTTGCTAGCAAAGATAACTGCTGAAGTAGAAGGGGTCCATGCTTACTTGTTCCACACAACCAGAAGCTAGAAACGTGAGCTAAAGCTGCATTTAGCCTGGGGGTCACCGCCATAGTAATAGATTCAGAGTTTGAATTTGGGGGCCAGCTGGCGGAGCGCAGGCTTAGGTAGCATCCAGGAGGCGTGGGTTCCCTGGCCCCAGAGCACGCGAGCCAGGAAGAGCACAGAGCCCAGCGGTGGTCTCCACACCAAGGAGGTAAGGGATGAATGGAAGAAAGCACACGGCTTCAGTGAAAGGCATGAGTCCAGCCCCAGTGGCAGGCCCCTAGCCCAGTGCTTTGTTTCATATCCCATGTGCTTTCCGCCCCCTCCCCCACGCGGGAGTAATTCCTGAGTGCAGAGCCAGGAGCAACCCCCTAGCACCTCTGGGTGTGACCCAAAAAAGAACCCCGAGTTTACCGTCCCATAGCTCCCCACCCTGTGCGTGAATCATGGTTACTGCAGGCAGAAAAAAGGTTTCCAGGTGGCCGGTGCCAATTTTCATACCGCAGGAAGGTGCCTCTCTTTAAAATACCTATGTGGAGGTAGAACTTAAATCAAAATGACCGAAAAAGAAAGGTTACTATTTCCAGGAAGACACGATTTGGGGGGTGTTGGTGGCTCTGTGTTGAGGGGTCACTGATTGTGGTTCCGGGATCAAACCCAGGTTCTTCCCATTAGAAGTAAGTACCTTAACCCTGACACTGTTTAGTCTGATAATAAAATTAACTCAGATTACCAGTAGAAATATTTGATATTTTTCCCCACTCTAGTATTCAGTCTTCAATATTAATTTTCTCTGTTTTTTTTTTTTTTTTTTTTTTTTTTGTGGAACCTTCAGAAATGGGTCAGAGTAATTTTCCAGTAAAAGGTCGCGCTTCCTTCCTCGAGCAGTATGAGAAGGAGGTGGGCGCCCTCTCAGGAATCTGACGGCCTGCGATGGGCAGAGAAACCGACCCGTCCTGTCTGGCGGCAGCTCTCAGGTCCACCCCCGGTCTAGAGAAGAGACTCGCTTGGTTTGGTTTTGGGGCCACACCAGGCTCACTTCCGGCTCTGCACTCCGGAGCCTCCACCGTAGTGCCCCGAGACCATGTGGGGTGCAGAGTTTCTTCTGAGATGTCTTGGTAGCCAGGCGGGCTCGGAAGCCGAGGTCTGTGTGGCGTGAGCACGGCCTCGCCTCGAGCTAGCCGAGGAAGGTTTCTGGTGGGGCCAAAGGCAGCGCATGCTTCCTGGCACATCCACGCTCCTCCCTGTGTCTGGGTCCGGCTCCTCTGAGGGCACGGGTGTGCAGCAGCCACGTCTTGGCGCTTGAGTCTGGGCTGCGGCCGGGGGCCTCTGTGCCGTTCAGCTCCGTCAGAGACGTGCGGGCACCGAGGACGTGCTTGCGGCCAGTGCCGGCTGCCTTTCCCCGCAGCTCCCCCAGCCTCGTGTGTGCGCAGGGACCCGACTGCAGATCGTCATGTTGTCAGCATTTTTTGTCTGTTGTGTTTCACTGCCTGGGTGCCAAGGCTCCTGTAAATAGTTTCCTACAGCGAATGTATAGGAATCAAGAGGAGTCGAAAGTACGTGGACTGGCTGAGTGCAGGCTCCTAGAGCTCGCCCAAGTGTTCACCTCAGCGTGGCGTTGTCACGACTTGCGCAGGCCCCGATGGCGCATTATCGTCCCCCGAGACAGTGAGACAGCGGGCTTTGCCCAGGAGGGCGGCTCCTTGAGAGCTGCAGGGCGGAGCTTCTGTCAGAGGGTGAGCCGTTCTATTAGCGTTTACAAAACGCATTTCCTGTGCTTGAGACAGCGGCAGTGGGTGGTGAAGATCTGGGAGGCGCTTTCCCCGAGCACCTGCTCGGCTGGTCGCTGCCCTTACGGTGTGCTGTGCCGCCCCACGCACCTACCGCCTCACCGTCAGGGGGTGGCTGTACCAGGCCAGGAGACTGATAGAACCCCACACCGTGCATTCGGACCCCTTTACAGATGGCTCCCACGTGACTCACAGCCTGCCCGTGGACAGATTCTGTCCGTCTCTTTATTGGGCAGCTCAGAGTGTCCTCAGCTGTCCCCGCCCCAGGAGAGCCAGCGCCCACCAGCTCCCCCACTGTCCTCTGTCCCTTCCCGCCCATCCTTCCTCCCTCGCCACTCTCCCCTACCCCACGGTGAGAGATCGTGGCCATCGGCCGCTTCCTTCTTCTGCAGGTTCCTCTTCTCCATCGGTTACTCACATGTAACAGACCCCAGTTACTCATTAACTCCGCTTAGCTCAAGGCGGTGCAAGGTCCACTCCGCAGCTGCGCCCATTCCCGCCTTCCCTGGACATTTGCTGTTCTGTGTGAGTGTCCTCGGATTGGTGTAAAACAGTGTACAGATGGCTTCGTGTTTACTGCTGTGCCAGGATCGAACCCAGAGCAGACCCGCCTTGCTGCAGGCACTCACTCTCGGCCCGGTTGACTGCTCTGCGGCAGCCATGGCGTTTGTTTTCCTCAGCCCAAATCGGGCTTCATTTGGCTTTTACTCCTTGGCAGTTTCGGCTTTCCTGCCGGGTCTATTTTTATCCTGAGATAGTGTTGCCTTCCTGCAGAAGGAACAGTTTTGTTTGTCAGAAATGCCTTTGCGGGTTTTACCTGAGACGGGAATTTTAGACCCACTTGATTGCTCGCTGTCTCCCCGGGGATCGCCTGATCTGTGTCCTGGCTGCTGGCCGCTCTGAGGCTCCCTGTAGCCTTTCCTGCTGCTGGAGGCGGCGTGTGCGTCTGTAGGCGGTGTTCTGCTTCTCCTGCGGGGCCAGCGGGGTCTCGCGTGGCGTGGAGCCGCCGTGCATCGTCTGACCGTCCTGGGAGCATGTGGCCCATCTGGAAAGGCTGCTGCTTCTTGACTCGCTCCCTGTCGCCTTTAGTGGTGACAGCCGGGCCTCCGTCCTCGTGGCCCCCTCTCCTCTCCACACGCACATCTGCCAAGTGCTATGGATTCCAGCTACACTTGATACTTCAAGCATCTTATTTCCAGGATGAGAGTCCCATGTCTGAGATTCTCAGACATGGGGCAGAGCTGCTACTTGCTCTCCCTGTGCCCAGCCGCTCATGAGGTGCCCGGAGGCATGGCGGGGTTCTAGCCCTGGCCTGCCACCCCAGCAGAACCTCACAACAAGCCAGACGATCCCCCACTCCATGACGGCTGCCATTTTCCACATCCGGACTTCCCTCTCGTCACAACTCCACCCAGCAGACCAGACTATCACAGCCCGGATCATCGACACCCACCCTGCAGCAGTTTTTTTTCAATCCGTCCCAGGTATGCTGAACCAGAGACTCTCAGACATGGGGCAGAGCTGCTCCTTGCTCTCCCTGTGCCCAGCCGCTCATGAGGTGCCCGGGAGGCATGGCAGGTTCTAGCCCTGGCCTGCCACCCCAGCAGAGCCTTACAACAAGCCAGACGACACCCCCTTCCCGACTCCATGGGGCCCGCCGTTTTCCACATCTGGACGTCTTTCTCGTCACACCTCCACCCAGACCAGAGACTATCACAGCCCGGCTCGCAAGGACGCCTAGCGGCCACGCAGTTCATCAATAAATGCTTTATTTAGAGGTGACTACAAGAGTATGCCACCCGCACGACAAGCCTGGCAAGCTGCTCGTGTCCGTATTTGATATGCCAAATACCAGTAACATTATATTAGGTCATTCCCATGACCTAATATAATTGTTTGAGGTTCTTTATGTTCCTGGAGCAAGCGGATGCCTTTGGGTCTCTACTAGCATGAGACAGGACATATGGAGATATTACTGGTGCCCGCTCTAGCAAATAGATGATGAACGGAAGATCGTGATCGTGATAGTGATTTCAGGATTTCAGCTAGGCCCCACCCCTAGCCAGATCATTTTGTTAGTTGCTTCTTCTTAAGACTGTTTATTTTGCTACCGTTCTAAAGCAGACATAATTGTAATTTTGTGGTGCCTGTCTGCTCCTCAAAAGTGGAAACTTACAGCAAATTATAATTATTATTATTTTATTATTATTTATTATTAGCTGCATTCTAGTAGTGTTTCCTCTTGCGTTTGATCCTTTCCATTCCCGCTTGGCTAGTACTGACACTCGGGTTCTCCTGGGGCCGGCCGCAGGGCTGGAGCCGCAGGCCCTCAGTCTTCCCTGCCCCGCCCCCTGTTCTTGCAACAGTGACAGATTCCCAGTGGGCTGAGGACAGGCTTGTGCTTGGAAAATTCCATGGAACCTTGTCCCAGTGAAGACCGAGACGGGGCTTCGCCTCTCCGGGGAGACTCGGCTCAGGACGTCGCCAGCCTCGCCGTGCCCGCTGGCTCACCCGGCCGCTAGTCCGCAGGTGTTTCTGCGCTATTAGCTCGGAATTTTCTCTTACTTGTGAATTCAACATTTAAAAACAGCATTTTAAAAAATATGTTCTGTCTACCATATCTGGGTATTTGTGATGGAAGAGTTTTTTGGTCTTTGTTTTTGCCTTTTTTGGGTCACACCCAGTGATGCTCAGGGCTCTGCACTTAGGAATTACTCCTGGTGGTGCTCAGGGGACCCCATGGGTGCTGGGACCACATGCAAAGCAAACGCCCTCCCTGCTGTACTCTCTCGCTCCGTGTGGGGAGAGATTTTCATCGCAAGGCTAGTATGTTTGTTTCCTGAAGCCAAACCTCGGGTGACCATCGTCCTCTGGGGAGCGGAGCCCTCAGGCTAGCGAGAGTGCCGGTGCGCGTGTGGGGGGAGCCGCTCTCAGGCCCGCTCGCTTTCCTGGCCCGTTCAGCCCACTGTGGGGTGGCGTGTGTTTGCTCGCTGCCTGTGTCGCCTGCCGCTCACTGCTCCCCAGGAAGATGCTGCTGCTCTCTCTGGAACAGGCATCTTGATTCTAAACAGCCTAAACTCTTAGCTGACGGGCATACTGTATTGTACTCATAGGTTATTTTTCACATCTCTATGAATTGTTAAGTGTAGATTTTAGAAAGCTGTTAGTATCATATAGTCCTAGGAATTCTGACTTTCAGTCATCTGGCTTCCGTGTAATACAGAACCGCTCAAGCTGATGGGGCGAGAAAGGCTCCCATAGTGCGGGGGCGTGTCTGCAGTCTCGGCATCACGGATGCCTCACGGGCACCGGCGGGATCACGGGCACCAGAGGGCATCACGAGTGCCACGGGCGCCGGGCACCACGAGGCACCAGCAGGTATCAGCGCATCATGGCACCATGGGACACCGCAAAGCATCATGGGCCCAATGGGCACACGGCGCATCATGGGCATCGCGGGCACCCCGGGGCCGCACGGGCATCACGGTGCATCAGGCCTTTGTCTGGCCCCAGGTCCTGCTTGCTGAGACACTAAGACGGTGTTGCTCTCATTTTGAAATTGTCGTTAGCCGCATGTTGCCGTGGTGTGCACGGTCGCCACACCTCGCTGCCCCGGACGTGCTCAGCCCTCGCCTGGGCCTCTTTGTCTCTCCTCCTCTCTCCGCTGCCTCCCCCGCTTTGGTCTTCAGGGCTCGTCGCTCTTCTCCGCACCCACTTCTCTGTTCGCATCGCCTGAGAGCAGCTCGTCTGTTCTTTGCTGAGTGGGACCCTCGCAGGCCGCCTTTCCCCTTCCACGTGGCTGTTTCGTCCCCGCCTCTCGCTGTTCATGCTGCGCTGAGCATGGGTGTCGCGCAGATCTGTTCCGAGCTTTTTGTGTGGGGGGGCATCAGGACCGTCTCCGAGGAGTCGCCACACTGTCTCCGAGCCCAGCCGCGGGCCGAGGGTTCCCGGCATTGTTTCCGCTTCAGTGGTGCTGGTTGTAGTCTCGGCGTCTTTGAGGGTCTCGGTCTGTAAAGACACAGGTGCTCTACATTGCCTCTTTCCGGGGCTCAGACACCTTCTCAGGTACTGGGGGTCGGACCGCAAGCAGAGGAACTGGAGGCACTTGGTCCGCTGGTGGACAG
The DNA here is from genome assembly GCA_021461705.1 of Cryptotis parvus. Classification (NCBI taxonomy): domain Eukaryota; kingdom Metazoa; phylum Chordata; class Mammalia; order Eulipotyphla; family Soricidae; genus Cryptotis; species Cryptotis parvus. The sequence goes on from JAJIBD010014142.1 coordinate 39,964, forward strand.
GTCCCGGTTCTTGAGCCCAGGGAGGCCGCAGCCTCCGCAGCAGGGGAGGAAATCCCCATGGAAACAGGGACAGAAGACTGGCTGGTGCTTCCCACGGGGCTTCAGGGAGCCCAGACGGGCCACTGGGGAGTGGAGCTCGACACCCCCCTTGTCCACGCACCGTGAGCCTGGCTAAGTGCATGTCCACCTCGGGCAGCGAGGGGCGGACAGCAGTTTCTCTGAAGGAAGCACGGCTCACCGTGGTGAGAAGCTGGGGGTGAACCTGGGTCCTCCCTCAAGCCAGCAGCTTGACTGGACCACAGCGGGGACCAGGACGAGCCACTGCTGCACAAAGCGCAAAAACAGGCTGGTCGTGAAAGAGACTGGAGAAACCGACGGATCTAAAGCCGCCCAGGAGGCAGGAGACAAAGCAGTATTGCAGGTTTACGGGAGCAGGCAGCGGCCTCCCAGGAACCTGATCAGCTGGGAGGGGCCACGAGGGGGCGTCCTGGGGGCCGAGGGCTGCTGCCAGTAATGCTCAGCTAAGTGGACTGGGCACTTGGATGGGGCCACCTTGGCCGTACCGGGCTGAGGGCCACGTGGCCACGGCTATGACACTTGGGCCTTGCCGCGCCCCTGCCCCTGAACTCTCCACCCCGCACAGCTACCTTCTTGGCTTTCCTGTGTAGGGCCCCTCAGATTTAAACACGTTGCTATGCATACACGTAACTTAGTGCCCTTCATTCCTGTGGGCCCGAGCATGCAGGTTCTTCCCAGCACCGCTTGGCTGGTGAAGGGCAGGAGGCCCCAGGCTGCCAGGTGTGACTGGAGACCCGGAAGCATCTATGGGTGGATCTAGTGAATCTAGTGCCCACACAGCGGTCCTGAGCAGCCCAGGAGACACTGTTGTGGGCATAGCCCCCGCCCCCCTGAGACTGCCTCGGCCGCTACACCCCTCCTCCACCCCGCACAGCGGTCCTGAGCAGCTCTCCCGGGTGGGCATAGCCCCCGCCCCTGAGACTGCTCGGCCGCTACACCCCCCCTCCACCACCCGACTCGACTCTCCCAACACCCCATCAGAAAAGGTGCAGGCTGTCAACGGGCAGCAGAGCGGATGGTCGGGTTCAGAGAGGCTTTCCGAAAGCACCGGGGCTGAGACGGGCCCCTGCGGCACGAGGTCTCCTTGCAGTGAGAGCAGGGACAGGCCCGCCTCCTGGCTGAGCAGCCTTGGTCCGTCCCCACTGCGCAGGACGCCTGCTCTCCCCCAATGCAGAGCCTGCTTGGCTGGTCTCTGCCCTTTCTGGCAAGATTTATTTCTTGGTAAAACCTTATAATTGATGGTCCAAATTAAGTCGGTTTTGAATTCTGTGAGAGTGGAAATGGCCACTGGGACTAATTCTTCAAGGACAGCAGGCCTAAACCGGAGTGGCTGGCAGACCGGCCTGCTGTCCTGGGGCCTGTCCTGTGCCTGTGACTTGTGTCCTGGGGAGGCGCCCACCTAGTCCAGACAAGCGGATCCTTCAGCAGGGCCTGGCGGCCACTTCCCCTCCACGCCCCCTCCCTCCCCGGGGGTGTTTCTAGGGAGGCCCCTGAGTCCCGCCTGCCCTCGCACAGGAGAGCCGGCCTTGCTCCTTGCCCAGCCCCTTCCCTCTCTCACCTGTTAGTACCTGCAGACTCCTTTTTGCCGATCGGGAGGTTGGATTTACAATTGATAGAACTCAGGTGACCAGACCGGCGCCTTAGACGACATCCCCAGACCTCTGAACCTAGACCCAGCAGGCGCTGTCGGCCCGAGGCATGGCATGTTTCAGCTGCCTCACCTGCCTCGGGGCGCCAGGCGCCACCACTGTAGCCGTTGGGCTCACGCGGTCTCCGAGTGCTCGGGGCACTGTGGCACTGGGGATTGTACCAGGGTCGGCCTCATGAAAAGCTAGTACCTTACCCCGTGCTGTCCCCCCGGGCCCGCGTCGGGCTTTCCTGCTAACGGCTTACTTGCCTGATGCATTTCTGTGCCTGGATTCTGTTGTTGTTACTCTGCTCCCTGCTCCAGGGGCACTTCTGGTACTTGGCGGTATCAGCAATCAGCACAGACTCATGAAAATCCCTTCTCAGGCTCATTCTAGTGCCAGGGACCTCCGAGAGCTGCCGAGACACACCGAATTGCAGCCTGGCCGCTGGACGCGTTGTCTGCTCCTGGTCAGGCCCCCGCCCTTGGAGAACGGGTCTGCTGCGGCCGGCGGCCGGAGGGACTGTGTCGGGCTCATAGGACAGGGCAGTGCCTACGCCTGAGTCCCCCTTTCTGGAACTCAGATGCCGCAGTACTCAGGGACTCTCCCTGGCTCCTTCCTAGGGGGTTCCTCCTGCCTATTGGGGGGGACCGGGCCCAGGCCACCCCTGCACGAAGCACGTGCTCTGGTCCTCGGGTATCCCCAGGATGTGGCCCCGTCCCGCCGTCTCACCACTAACTCGTCGTCCTAAGCCTAACTTTTAAAGTGTGTCTAGGCGTTAAGTGGAGGGCAAGAGGGAAAGTGAAACGCGTGGGAGGAGGCGGTTGGCATTTGCTGGGAGCTGCGCTGCAGGCAGGGGAGTGGGTGGGGAGACAGGGCCAGATCTGAAGGGTTTGGTTTCCTACGCAGCTGTTGGGTTCACAGAGGAAGGAAATCGGCACCGTGCTGACACCAGGCTGCCGCTTTCTCAATGGAATGCAGGCCTAGATGGAAAAATTAAAACTGTAAAACTTAGAAGAAAACATCTTTGTGATCATGAGCTAATGGTATGCTAGTCACAGCAAAAGCAGGAGCCACAAGAAGTTAGTAAGACTTCAGCAGAATTAAAAACGTGAACATCACCCAGCACCAGAATGGACAGGAGTGACGCCTGCTGGGGTTGAGGCGGGGCACGCTGGGGACCAGGCTCTGGGTCAGCGCAGAGCCCTGGGGCTGACACCTTTGCACCGCACCCCCCACGCCACGTCCGTCCGTCACAGAGGCCCTTGGCTGTGTGACCGAAGTTATCTGAACTGTGCAACAGCCGGACCCGCAGAGGTGGGAAGGCAAGACTAGAGCAGACCCTGGGGCTATGGGCTCTCTGACGGTGGCGGATGCTATTGGCCGCGGGCGGTCCAGAAGCAGCGCCACTGCGGGACACAGCCCAGTGAGCTGCCGGGGCGTGCTCGGTGCTGTGCAGGTGGGAGTGGCGCCTCTGACTCAGCCGCCCCGGCGCGTGGCGCTGTTTCACCGCTCCGCCCTGTCTTTGCTCTGTGTTACTCCAGGTGATGAGAGGGTGCGGAGTATTAGAATATAAAGTTTATTATCTCGGGTGGTGCCAAGATCATTGTATATTAGAGATAGTCAAATCTAATCAGAAGACCGAGATTTTTGATGACCTTTACTGATTTCGGCTATTCATAAATAAATAATGGAATTTAGGGGGATGAAGCAAGTATGCTACCCGCACGGCAGAGCCTGGCAAGCTACCTGTGTCGTATTTGATATGCCAGATACCAGTAACAATTATAGACCTCATTCCCATGGGCTGATGGAATGGTTTGAGGCTCTTTGTGTTCCTGGAGCAACAGGTGCCCTTGGCTCTACTTGCATAAGACAGGACATATGGAGATGTTACTGGTGCCCGCTCTAGCAAATTGACGATGTACGGGAAGACAGTGACAGACAGTGACAGTGAAGCAAGAACGTTTTTATTGAAACTTACCTAGAAAGATGGGAAAGGAGAGAAAGAGAGAAATACACGTTTATGAGAGAGCACAGGCTTCTCCGAGTGCAAACAGGCAGGAAAGACACGTGTTGAGGGAGAACCTGAGCTTAAGAGCCAATAAATAGGATTTTGATGTAGAAACTTAAGTTTTCTGAGTATTAAAAAATATATCCTACTTTGCTCTTTTTGTGAATTATCTTAATGTCCAAGTTACATATTGCAAAACAGGTCATCAGGCAAGACTAACAATATTAGCGCTTGGGTTTGTATTTTGGGTTTTTAATTGACTGGAAAGAACCATCACTTAAAAAACTTTTGCTGAAATAAAGAATAGAAGACCTTGTGTTGGCTCTAGAAGGGCATCACGGGCAGGGCCAGGCGGCCCCGGCCCAGTGAAGGGACAGTTCCTTCCCCTCACTTCACGCCCGCAACCATTTTACACAGAAAGCCCTGGTTGAAATTCTGAAAAATCGTATTTCTAAGAGGAGTGCATAGTAAATACCCAGAAAAGCCGGTTGTGGGGTCTGCATATCTGGTCAGTGTGCCCTGGCGGTCTTTGGGCAGAGGCCATGGCGTGTGGCTGGGCAGCTGGGGCTGTGGGCACAGCAGCCGTCGTGACCAGCGGAACAGCCATGAGTAATCGCCCCAACTTGCTGAGTTCAGGCCACCCGACTCTGCGTTTCTTTCCGCTGAATGGAGAACAGCATTTTACCTGGGGAGTGCAGATTGTCGAGCCGTCTTTTCTTGGACAGCGCTAGAGGGATGGGAGTGGAGGGCAGGGTGGAGTGTCCCGAGACCCCAACCTGGAGCCGCCCGGGGTGAGGAGAGAGCGTGCGTGATGGCGCCGGAATTCTGTTGGGTGGGGGCTGGGGGCTCCCGAGAGCCTCAGGGCCCAGTGATTCTCAGCCAGCTGTGCCGACTCTGGCCTGGGTCCCCCTGCATCCCTGCTGCGTGCCTGGGTTTTACCAGACCTTCTTCACAGAACGTCCCTTTTGCTAGCTCACGGCGCGACACACTCACATATAAATTTTTCTTGTTTCTGAGCTCGTTCATGTCTTTACTCTTTCTTGAGCTGAAAGGTTATATTTTGCATTTCATCAGTGACTACCTCACATATCTCTTCCAGATCCGGGGCTGGTATTACTGATTTTCATTGAACGTATTGTCTTTTTCTTCCCTTGCTCTGCCGCGCTGCGTCTGCTGTGCTGTGCTGTGCTCTGCTCTGCTCTGCTCTGCTCTGCTCTGCTCTGCTCTGCTTTGCTGCCCAGGTTTCCTTCACGGGCTCCCGGCCTTTGCGCTCCCTTTCGGACATGGCCCTGAGCCCAGTCACAGGATACATGAATGACTGATTTTTATCGAATAGTAAGGACAAGGGTCTGCTTGTTTTTACATAGCCGCAGTTGTAAATACTCGGAATCTAGTGGTAGGGGTCGGCTTGTGCATGCTTTCATTTCGACCACGTGCTTGTAAAACTGTTCTTCGCTTGTGCTGAACCACCTTGTTTTATTGTACTCAGTTGTTAAGCACTGGAGAGGGCCGCGACGCCATTAGTTTGTCATATTCTGAGGCTTTTTAATTCTAAAAGCTTAATCGCGTAGTTGATTCAGATATGCTTGTTGGGTCACTCCTGGGGTGCCTAGGGCTTATTCCTGGCTCAGCACTCACAGATCCTTCCTGGTGAGGCTCAGGGAATGTGGTCAGTGATCAGCCGGGTTGCCCGCGGGAGAGCCCTTGGCCTCAGTCCTGCCGCTCGGCCCGCACCCTCGTTTTCCAGCGTCATGCGCGCCCGGTGGTAGAGCTCTGCTCTTCGGCCCTCAGTACCAGTAGGCAGCGTAACGGGAGGCTCAGCTTTCCCTGGGCTGCTGTGGCTCTGTCTATGTCTGAAAACACACCAAGGGGGCGTGTGCCAGCCGCCGTGCTTTCGCCATGCATGAGTTAGTGGAGGGGTCTCTGGAGATGGTGCTGCTGTTTGTCTCAAAAATAGAAGCACTCTAACAGTTCTTGCTTTGTAAAATATCTGTATAAATCGAAAGTAAACAGTAAGCTGAAATAACACTTTTATAAAGCTTTTCCTGAAACTGTTTCTATAATAGTCTTATTTTCTTTTTTTTTAGGCACGGAATGTTAACACTGGCGGAGTTGGCAGCGATTAAAGTAAAAATTGGAGCCAGGTAAATTAAATTTGATATTTCTTATAGCTATAAATAATTGAATTTTTGAAGTCTTTAGTACTGCTTGGCCCACATCTCATCTTAATTGGGCTTTTGCCCTGAACATAGGGCCTGATACAAATTACTTGGTTTATCTTTAAATTTCCTGTAAAGAATTAGGAAATTTGACAGTCTTAATGTCTCAAGTCATTTGTTTTCTGACTGAAGGAAAGTCTGTTTTTCTGTTACCCGTACCTATTAATTACATAGTAAAAAGTAGAAAGTACAATGCAAGAGAAAACAGAAATCATGTTCTGCCTCTCACAGTCCACTTCTTGCATTTTCATAGACCGTTTGACTTTCTATGTACTGGAACAGTAGCCATCCTCGAATCCCTGGCCTCAGAAGACCCCTGGCGGCCCCACTGAGTGGGGTCCGTGCTGCTCGGATCCCTGCTGGAGCTCACCGGGCCACCCCGGTGGTGCTCGGTGCCTCCAGGCCTTCACTCAGCAGTGCCGTATGACCAAGGATGAAGCCTGGCTAGGGGCAGGCCAGCTGTGCGCCCAGACCACTGTGCCAGCTCCTGCCTTAAGTTTCCTAACGCGTCTTGTTTTTGCTCACGATAGCCCATGAAAAATGTTGGTTCAGTCCAAACCTCTAAAACCAGGTTCTGCCCCTGGTTCTGCCCCTGCATGATGGAGCGCTCCAAGTCTGGTGTTCCTTGTCCCCCGAGGGGAGAGTGCTAGCCCCTAAGGTGGCTCTCTGGGCCCGGCCGTCTCTGAAGCCCAGTGTCACGCTGGGCCCGGGGTCATCGTAGCCCTTCACTCTCCTCGTTCCTGTTGCTGCCCCCACCGAGTGCCCAGAGTGTGAGCCACCTAGTCTCTGCATCGTCCGTCTTCCCTCCTCCCCTCCCCCAGGCCACGCCTCCCTTTCAGCCCGCCGCTAGTACTTCGCCGTGTCTGATTGTAGGGAAGGGAAGTCGTTGGGGCCTTAACAATCTCTGGGAGTGGCTGTAGGGTAGCCTCGGGAAACACAGCAGGACAGGCTGTTTGTTGCTACCGCCACTTCGCTTATGTAACACTTTCACACACAGATGTTCAGAGCCTTGTTTGGAAGCGGTAGCTAGTGGTTTACCTGAGAGTTTGAGATGACCCTCAGACCGCCCATCCTGCCACCAAGGCAGCGGCCCCCGCCACATAGGGCCAGGGAGCTTGCAGAGTAAGGGAGTTTCCCAAGAACAGGCTCATTCTGGTGTCTGGACTCGCTTTCCTGGGAAAGGGCTTCTGTTGTGACTATTTTCCAGGTCAAGCTGCCTTTGCTTTGTGTAAATCAGATTTTAAGCAGCCTGGGGACGGTAACGATCAAATGTCATCTTCTATTTTTACTTAGATTTTGCCAGAAGAAACGCCTAACTGGTCAAAACAACTTTGTAAGAATTTCAATATATGCGGCAGGAGATTTAGTACATGGCCAGAGCGTAGTCCAGTAGGGGGGCACTTGCACCGCACACAGTCTCCCGAGGCCCTCCAGAAGTGACCCCAGAGCACAGAACGGGGAGTGTGGCCTGGCTCCCCACCAACATTTTAAAATATACGAGCCGGGAGGATTGAAGTGTCCGGGTCTTCATACCTAGTAAAGGGGCATCGCCATAAACATCTCCCATGGCTTCTCTGACAAAGCTCTTACTGTTCATTTCGTTTTTAATTAACTTCCAAGTTTTCACCTCATGGAGAAACTCCAGCCTTTAGCGAAGAGGTTAAAGTAACGGCAGTTTCAGTTACTGAAACTGTCGTGCTGCTGTTTGGCGGTTCGCTTTATCTCCCAAACTGGACAAACTCTTTTCCTAAATATGTCAGTGTTTCCTTAGAACAATGATAATTTATTTTTGTTTGTTTGGGGCCGCGCTCAGCAGTGTTTGGGGCTTACTCCTGGAGGTGCTCAAGACCAAAGGCTGCAGGGAATCAGGCCCGTCAGTCGGGTCCACCGCCCACGGTAATTCAGCCGTCCGCCCCCAGCAAGCGCAGGGTGTGTGACCTGAGTCAGGGCGTCCCGCTGAGGCTTCACTCGGATGTCGCCACTTGCCCTGCCCGCTTCTTTGACGGCAGAAATAAGGCCCTGCGCTCGCTTAGCTCCAGGGCGGTTGACTCAGGAGCCCTGCACCCGGTTTGGGTGCCGCTGTCCATGGTGCTTCCAGCAGAAGCGCCTCCGGTCCTAGGGGACAGCTCTGGGAAAGGTGGATGTGTGCACACG
>JAJIBD010014143.1:0-10301 GCA_021461705.1 Cryptotis parvus
GCACACTAAAGGGGCCTAGAGTGAGGTGCAGGGAGGGATTATCTAAGGACATTTAACACTCCCTGCTTTCCATAACAATGGGAGGAAGGCTGAGTTGAAGGGATATAAACTAGCCGGTTTTCACTCTCCGCCTTCTTTTAGGGCTGTGCTTTAGCTGTGTGAAGTCGCCCTGCTTGGAAGTGTTCTCCTTTCCCAAAGCCTTTTGCACGTGGTTGCCATCCGGCCTACACGTGGCTGGGGTTCCAGCCTGAAATCCTAAGCACGGGTTTTTCTCTTTGCTGATTTGTATGCCTGAACCTGTGATAAGTAAAGTCTTTTAAAACCTCACCGGATCCTGAGTGTACTCATCCATTCCCTCGCGGCTTCGAGGTAGAAGGGAACCCGCTTCCGCACTGTCGGGACCCGTGCGGTGCGCCCTGACATTTTGTCCCTCCCGGGTGGGCTGAAACCACCAACCTTCGTTACCACAGCCCATGCCCGACATTTGGCGCCCCTTGTGCGGGCAAAACACTTTAACATAGCTCTGGTCTAATTATCATCGGACAGAGATCACCGCCTCCGAACCGTGAGTAAAATGATGGATATCTCATGGTATAGATACATTGTATCTTTTATTGGCTCGAACCATACATAGCCTTAGTCTATAAAGTTCCTTTCTGAGAACTACTTATCTTTTCACAAATCATCGACTCCTAGCGATTTTTAAACTGTACCTTTGCGTAAGGACAATGTTTAATAGAGAGAGGGAGGAAAGTAATAAATTGAATGCAATCTTAAGGGACGAGATTTACTCAGCGATTGAAGAAATAAGTGAGGATCATAAAGCTACAGGTAGACTAGTCTTAAAGCTTGAGGACAGAATTATTAAACAGAGTTTGAAAATTTGAAAAGAAATTAGAAGAACAGGAAAGTAAAATTATTAACCCAGATTTTTAAAATTTGAGGAAAAAATTAGGAAGAACAGGATTTAAATTCAAGGAAAAATTAGAAGAACAGGATTTAAAATTCAAGAAAAATTAGAAGAACAGGATTTAAAATTCAAGGAAAAATTAGGAAGAACAGGATTTAAAATTCAAGGAAAAATTAGAAGAACAGGAAAGTAAAATTATTAAACAGGATTTAAAATTTGAAGTAAAGTTTGAAGAGCAGAAGAAGGATATCGATAAAATCAGCATTATCTTAGAGGAAGAAACTGACAGACAGAGAGATAGAATAGATGGACAGAAAGAGGAGGTTTGAAGTTAACACATAAGATTGAGAAGAACAAAAGGAAGAAACATATAGGAAACTTGAAAACTTAAACCAAGAAATGGATGTGTGACCCAGGGAGATTTCTGGATTTCATAACTTATCAATCAGGACCTAGCGCATACCTAATACTGAGGCGTGAACCAACTAAAAGCCGTTCACAAAAACACGCCCCAAAACTGTAAACTTGAAAAAGGTGTATACATTCCCAGCAAAAAAAAATTTAAAAAAGAATTCTAACGTGGCTGATAACTTAGAGGAGGAACAGGGAAAACCCAGAGGAGGCAAATTCTGGAGCTGAAAATCTCCCCAGAGTTAATACCCTCAATGGGGTAGATGTTCCTCTGTCAGATACTACAAGCTCTGATGAGGGAAGAAGGGAGAGAAACAGATTAGCTCGAGTCAAAGAGCAAAGCCCAGCAATCTTTCTCATGACCAATCTAAAGATAAAGTAAAACCGATTCATGAAGACTTAAAAAAATTGAGGCAATAACCCGCTTAGGAAGGCTTCTGCGACAGGTTTGGAATATCAAGTCCTTATACTTTAAAAATATTTAGCTGATTGGAGCGAAAGTAGTCAGTGGGTATTGGGGAGACTTTGAAACGGTAGCCGATACTTGTCTAAACAAATCACAGTACATGCAATGGCATATGTGGTATGCAGATAGGGTTAACCAGAATATTGACACTTTAAGAGAAAAGGAATCAGGCCATTACTATAACATTTTGCCATGCTAAAAAGGTGAAGGTGAATGGAAAAACAAAGCAAAACAAGCCGACATTACCTGAACTCTATTTTAAAATTAGTCTCGAGACAGCATTAAAGGCGTGGGGAAAGAGGAGTGTTCCGACCCAGAATTTCTAGGTAGCCATACAAAAATTTACCAGGGTCGTGATGAACCATACTTTGATTTTGTTGGGAGATTATGTGAAACAATCCAAAGACAGGTTCAAGACCCAACCACTCAAGAAATCCTAAAACTAAACTTAGCATATGAGAATGCTAATCAAAAAAGTCGAGCATTACTATATGGTATTAGGGAAAGGCTGACCTCATGGGGTATCTAAAGGCCTGTAGAAATGTCGGCTTTAACCTCCCATAAAACACCCAAGATGATATAGAGGCTTATCCCATACAGCAGGAGGATCAGAGAGGGATGAAATGTCAGACAGCTCCCTAGCCAGGGAGAGAAACAAGTCAGACAGCGCCCTCTAGGGGAGAGAAACAAGTCAGACAGCTCTAGGGGAGAAACAATAAACTTCAAAGGATAAACAATAATCGGAGAAACTATTCTAATAATCGCAGCTCCACCCCTCGAAGGGCCCCACACCTGGACCATGCCCAAGGTGCAGAAAAGGAAAACATTGGGCCAGAGACTGTCGGTCTTGGAGGCGAAGTCAGCCTCAGGCTTCATCTGGACAGATAACCTGCTTTATCTGCGGAAAGAAGGGACACACCCGTAGAGATTGCCCATCTTCTACAATTATCAATACAGGGCAACATTCTAATAATCCCTTTATAGGAAATGTTACATGGGCCCCCTCCCAGGTTCCACAAGCTCCGCAGGCTCAAATAACATCTATGCCTCCCCCTAATGCGGGAAACTGGGTGGGGGCCAGCCCCCAGGCCCAGCTGAATCCAGGGGCACTCTCCTTCATTCCACCTGCCCAATATCCTCCGAATCAGAATCCACAGAATTACAGTCAATAAATGCTCTCTGGCCTACCCCATCAGGCAGTGGCAGTCTCGACATTCTCTGCCCTAAGACTGTCACAATATACCCAAGTCAAGACCCCTACATGCTAAAAACAGGGATAAAAGGACCTGCTCCCCCAGGTAGTATGGGGTTTAATTCAGGGGAGCGATTGGCTGAAATTTAAGGGAATTATGGTGCATTTCGGACTTCTGGATCCTGAATCTCATGGAGAGATAATACTGTCAATATCTGTGCCAACTAAATGGACTTTTAAAAAGGGAACCACTTGCTAAACTATTATTATTTTTGAGGATCCGTGTAGTCAGTCCGAACACCCTACAGCTGGTGGCTTAAACAGTACCAACCATTCTGCCAACTTCATTGTTGGTTATGCAGCCACACAGAACCAAGCCCACCAGCCACCTGCTAACTATCTAGTTGGGTACACTGCCAGAATTTCTCAGGCCAAGCGGCCGGTTATACCCATCGAAATTTATAAAAGGAAATTCAAAGGCATGTTGGATACAGGGGCAGACATATCCATAATCTCCACCAAGTATTGGCCCTCTAACTGGGCCCTAAAGAAAGTGTCCCATAGCCTGAGCGGGGTAGGCAATATCTCCTCCTCTCTTCTCCGACAGAGTGCCAGGTGGCTGCCGTGTATTGGCCCTGAAGGGAATGTAGCCATGGTCCAGCCTTATATAGCCCCTATGCCTTTAACTTTATGGGGTCGAGACATGCTGGAGCAGTGGGGGGGCAGTAATCCACATACCTCGTCCAATTCCCGTCGAGCACCAATTCCAGCTCTCCATAATAAGCCTAACACGGGAGTAACCCTTTTTAATTGGGGCCGCTGTGGTTAAGCGCCCACTACCTATCCGTATTCAGTGGAAATCTGACAAACCTATATGGACACCACAGTGGCCCCTCAATACCAAAAAGTTAGAGGCGCTAACAAATCTAGTGGAAGAACAGCTGAAATTAGGACATATTGAGGAAAGCGTTTTCAGAATGGAATTCTCCTGTTTTTTTGTAATACAGAAAAAATCAGGCAAATGGCGTTTGCTGATTGACTTAAGGAATGTAAATTCTACTATGGTCCCCATGGGAGCCCTACAACCTGGGCTCCCTCTCCAGCAGCTATTCCTAAGGATTGGCCGCTAATTATCATAGATTTAAAAGACTGCTTTTACAGCATACCTATCCACCCAGATGATCGGAAAAGGTTTGCATTTTCAGTCCCTTCCATTAATCATAAAGGTCCTTTACGTAGGTTTCAAGTGGACAGTATTGCCCCCAAGGAATGACTAATTCACCTACGATGTGTCAACACTTTGTTGATGAGGTTTTGCGACCCATTCGTGCTAAATTTCCTGGTGCATACATCATCCACTACATGGATGATATCCTGCTAGCTTGTGATAATTCCAGAGATCTCCAGAATTTATATAATGATGTAATGACAGTTTTACCAGAGGCTGGCTTACAAGTAGCTCGGAGAAAATCCAGATGCAGCCTCCATATGAATATTTGGGCTATGCTCTTGACCGCACTACAGTGCCGCCCTCAAAAAGATCTCCATTAGTCAGAAAAGGCTCAAAACCTTGAATGATTTTCCAAAAACTGCTGGGGATATCAACTGGGTGCGCCCCTCCCTTGGGTATTCCTAACTGTGAGCTCAGTAACCTGTTCCCACACCCTTGAAGGTGATCCTGCTTTTTAAATAGCCCAAGGCAGCTAACTCCTAAAGCTCAAGAGGAATTAGATTTTTTCATGAATCGGCTTCAAAAATCTTACCTCTCCAGATTTAATCCCGGAGAAAAGGTATGGTTCTTGGTCTTCAACACTCCCGAGTCTCCAACTGCTGCTATAGCCCAATTATCTGGACCGTTAGAATGGGTTTACTTACATAACAAGCAGAATCGTACTGCTACACCTTACCTTGAGATGATAGCTAATCTTATAATTAAGGGAAGATCAAGAACCCAAGTATTACTTGGACATGATCCCCATGTAATTGTACTACCTGACCCTAAAAAAAGAAATTGAAGCTGTTTTACCACTCAGTGAAATCCTTCAGAGAGCTTTAGCAGATTTTTCAGGAGAAATATCTTATCATTACCCAGCTGGAAAAACCTGGGAATTTCTGAAAAGGACACCTTTTATAATTTCCACCATTGTCCGCTCCTCTCCCATTCCTGATGCTCCAGTGTATTATATTGATGGCTCCTCATCAGGAAGGGGTGGAATTACAGGTCCTTCGTTGACCACTACTGTGCATACAAATTATAAATCTGCCCAACAAGTGGAACTCGCCACCCTGATACATTTACTATCCCATATATCTGGCCCATGTAATGTGGTGAGTGATTCTGCATATGTAGTTGGTTTATTTCCTGGAATTGTCACTGCTTCTTTAAATGCCCATAATCCTATAATTCAGGAGCTGCTCCATAAACTACAAGATCTCCTCCGAAATAGAACATTCCCCTATATACATCTCCCACATCCGTTCTCACAGCCGACTCCCGGGCCAATGGTTCGAGGAAGCGAAGCAGCAGATCTCTTGGCAGCACCAGTATTTAAATCAGCTGAGGAAGAGCACCAGACTCTACATACAAATGCCCGCCACCTTCATGTACACCATGGCATCCCATGGAGACAAGCTAGACAAATTGTCCGCAACTGTCCTGTCTGTGCTCCTTTACATTGTACATCTCATGTAGCAGGAGCAAAATCCTCGAGGTTTACAGACAAACCAATTGTGGCAGATGGATATAACTCATACTAACTTATTTCCCAACAAACCTTTCCTTCATGTGGTCATCGATACATATTCCCGGTTCATATGGGCTGTTCCTATGACGTCTGAAAGAGCTAAATCTGTTTGTTCATTTTTACTCCAGTGCTTCTCCGTCATGGGTATTCCCCATACCATAAAAACAGATAATGGTCCTGCTTACACCAGCAAAACCTTCAAATCCTTTTGCGAGGAATGGCAGATCAAACATATTACAGGAATTCCATATAATCCACAAGGACAAGGGAATAGTTGAACGTGCCCACAGAACACTTAAAACTCAGCTATTAAAAGCAACGAAAAACAAGCATGCCTCCAATGGATTCTTTATCTTTAACATTATTTACCTTAAACTTCTTAAATATACCTCAAGGAGATCCCTATACCGCGGCTGAACGTCACTTTCAGAGAAGATATGCAAACTCAAAAAACAGTCAATTCACCTATCTGGGTGAAAATTGATGATAAATGGATTGCAGGTCACCTCCTCATTCGGGGAAGAGGCTATGCTTTCATTTCTACAGACGATAACCCTGCCAAGAAACTCTGGGTCCCTCTGCGACTTGTTAAGACTAGAATTCTCCAAGAATCAGAAAACAATTAATTCTTTCAATATAAAGTCTTAAATTTTTAAATTGCAAGTTGCTGTTTAAACTTCCTGGATTGGTTCCTTTTAATAATGATCTTGTTTTGCAGTCTGTGATCATGGTTCATGTCTAATATCTTGCCTTACAGCCTAAATATTTTCTTTCTTGCAACAAAAAAAAAAAAAAGGGTGGAAAAATGGGTGGACTCTGATCACGAGTGCTCATTACAAAAATGTTTGCTAAATCAATAAAAATTGTTTTTCTAATGATTCTGTTCACAGGATGAGATATTCGAATCCAGTAAACCCTGCGCTACAGTGCTCAATACTCGAGACTCCTAAAACAGTGCTCGCTAAAAATTTAATAATTTGCAAAACTAATTTTTCCCAATGCTCTATTCACAGGAAAAGACACTTTCTCACCATCATTTGCCGGCTTTATATTTATGAAGCGCTTGACTCGTTACCATTTATCACCCTAAATGGGTCACATATACAGCTGTAAGATATTGATCGATCAAATGTATGTGTGCGTGTGTGTGCATGTGGTGGCCACCATTATGTTTGTGATTAATGTTGTGTCTATGTTATGTCTCAACTACTACCTTCTCAGTTTCTGACCACTACAAACCTCTATTACATTCATCAACTCCACTGCTGATCCACTAGATTTATCAATTTTAAAATCATCAATTCTCATACTTATTTCCCTGCTCCACCCATGTTGGAGCTTCTTTATATTCTTCCTCTCCATCCCAGACTTGAATCCCTACAAAGCCTTAAAATCTCTACTTGTGATTAACCTCGAAAAGTGTTTTTGTCTCGCCTAAGCTACAGGTACAGTTACCGGTGCCAATGTTCCCCTTGCTGAAGAAGCCCTGCAAGACGCCCACACCGATGTTCCAGACACCTGCTCCAGCGCTCAAGACTCCTGTTCCAGAGTTCAAGATATCACACCGATGTTCCGGACACCTGCTCCAGCGCTCAAGACTCCTGTTCCAGAGTTCAAGATACCACACCGATGTTCCCGACACCTGTTCCAGCACTCAAGACTCCTGTTCCAGAATTCGAGATACTTGTTCCAGTGTTCATGAGACCCGATCCAGTGTTCCTGACAATTCAACGAGTTCCTGATCGCTGCTCTCCAGAGACTCATACTCATATGATCACCGCTATTGCTGTTCCAGAAGTAGCCCCACAGACTTTACACAAAATATAGCAAATTGACTCTCACAAATTATGGACAGTGCAAACGATAGTCCGTTATAATCAGACAGCTAAAAACACTTTGTCTTGAACTTTGCTTTGGGTCCAAAAACAAGTTAGGATCCTAAAAGTAACATGTATTATCATTTTGTAATTCGAATTGTTTTTTCTTATCTTAATTTTCTGTACATTACTAAATATTTCTTACCTTTTCAATTTTTATTAGTAAACTAATCAGGGGAGTTGTTGCAGGACTCCTTTAAGGGCCGCTGCATTAGCACACTAAAGGGCCTAGGTGAGGTGCAGGGAGGGATTATCTAAGGACATTTAACACTCCCTGCTTTCCCATAACAATGGGAGGAAGGTCTGAGTTGAAGGGATATAAAACTAGCCGGTTTTCACTCTCGCGCTTCTTTGGGGGCTGTGCTCGCTGTGAGTGGGTCGCCCTGCTTGGTGTTCTTCTCCTTTCCCAAAGCCTTTGCACGTGGTGGTCGCCATCTTGGCCTACACGTGGCTGGGGTTCTAGCCTGGAATCCTAAGCATCGGGTTTTTCCTTTTTTGCTGATTTGTATGCCTGAACCTGTGATAAGTAAAGTCTTTTAAAACCTCATCGGATCCCTGAGTGCTCATCCATTCCTCGCCGGCTTCGGAGGTAGAAGGGAACTTCGCTTCCCGGCACTGTCGGGGACCCCGGCGGTGCGCCCGACAGTATATCATAAAAGTTACTTAATTGCTGACCTCAATTTCTTCATTTGTTTTTTTTGTAAAATCAGTGAAGTAGTATAGCCTTCATAAGACTGTTGTAAAGAATAAATTATATAATTCTCTTAAATATTATGACAAATATTAATCTTTCCAGAATTACTTCTGGAATATATCATTAAAATTATGGTAAGTACTTTTGGACTATATTATTATAGGTATGCTAAGTACTCTTGGACTATATTATTATAGTGATGATAAGAAAAGCTTATTTTCCTCATATTTTTTTCATAGAAAATGTAGATTAGCTATATAGAATAATTTTATATTGCTATAATGATAGTACAAATACAAAATAATATGAATGTTTTACATTTATTAACTTTTTTCAGCACAGGACTGTGAATTTATATACAAAACTCATAAAAAATAAAATTCTCAGTAGAGGAAAGAGATGTGCAATTTACTATATTAGTATACTGATTACAATAATCAACTGATGCTTTCCACATTTGTTTTGTTTTTAACATTCTGACAGCAAAGCCAATGGATTATATATGTACAAATTGGGTCTTTTCTTAAAATATTGGATCACTAGGGAATAAACTCAACTGAAGTAGCAAAATGTAGAGTAAATAAAACCCCGCTTTAAGAATATTTAAGAAAATCACAAATGTGACAAGCATTTCTTTCAACCCAGAGAGTTCATCTAAGATTCTAAAATGTCATGTTTACATATCACACCATGATCCATCTCTGAGTTTCTCATTTGTTCAAGATTCTAGAACATTTAATCAAATGAAAACTTAACATAATTGTCAATTTGGAGATTCATTTGAACAAAATAAAGACTAATTTTCATCACCTTCTATGTATTTTTTAATAAATGCTATGATAGAATGTTTAATTCCACTGCTGGAGAAATAACTCACAGTGTTGAAGTGCTTGATTTCAATGACAGGGGCCAGGACCTTATCCCTAGCACACAACTTCCCACAAGGACCACTGAATCAACCCAGATTATCACTGACCAAAGAATAAAACAAGTAAAAATCTAGTGTCATGTAACAAAGAATTATACTAAGCAAAGAAAGAAACTATGGTTTTAGAAAGGAGTCAGACAAAAGCATAACCTCCTTTTACTAATATTTGTGTATCAGTTTTTTTTTGTGGAAAGGGTGAATGGGAGGATTATATACTATCAAATACCCTCACATGGTTTGATAAGAAATGCGTCCCCATGATAAGACATTTCCAATGCCCTTATCACTCTGTATCTAAAATAATTCTAAGTAATAAAATTTCCAATTTTGGTATTTGTTTGAATCACTAGAAAAAAATGTTTACATCTTTCTAAATACCTCAACGGTTTCATTATCTTCTAACTATTTTTGGTGGGAGGAGGCCAGGGACCTAAGGGACACCCCTGTGATATTGTTGCTAACTGGGCAGGGAAGTCCATGCCAGAGGTCCTACAGTATAGGAAGCCTCCAGAATCGTACCCAGTACAGCTGGGAGGTCATGAGTATTGGGTATTAAACTTGGAACTTGCATGTGTAGACTGTGAGTCCCTGACCTATCAGATTTTTCCTTGGTCCTTATTAGGATATCCTTTATGATATTGAATAAAATCAATATTCATAAAGAAATAAGAGGAATGTAATTTATTTGGCAATAAACCCGGCCCAGATATGTTTTTCTGAAGAAACGCTTAATAATTTCTGAAACACATCTGAAAAAATATTTCAGAAAAATTGTTCAATAATATTTATATATAACAATATTATATGTGTATTATATTCATATTAGGCCTTTTGACTTTAGTAAAAGATGGATATTGATGCAGTGAACTTGCTGTAATTACTATTCCTGTAGTATATTAATAAAGTCAGAATTATTCTAAAATCAGGATAATTTTACCTAGGACAGTGTCTTACATATTTGTTTACTCCTACCACAGACATAGCAATTTAAAACAATGCCTAATAGAAAAATTTAGTTTTTAATTTAAACTTCTTATATAATACTTTTGATTACTTTTTAAGCATCTAAATGTTTCACT
>JAJIBD010014145.1:0-37432 GCA_021461705.1 Cryptotis parvus
GGGCATATGGGATGCCAGGAATCGAACCCGGGTTGGCTGCATGCAAAGCAGACGCCCTACCCGCTGGACTCTCGGCCCCATGTTAGGAACACTTTGCTAAGATACATATTCCTTTCTACTAGGGGGCATCTCTAGCATGATTCTGAAGGATTCTTTAAAATCCTGTTGAGGGGGTTTGGAGCAGTAGTACAGATTTTGACTATTGTGAATAGTACTGCATTGACAGAGGAGTGTGAATGTCATTTCTGGGTGTTTTTGCTTTTTTGGGCCACACCCGCAATGCTCCTGGCTCTGCACTCAGGAATTACTCCTGGCGGTGCTCGGGGGACCATATGGGATGCCGGGGATCAAACCCGGGCCAGCAAACACCCTACCCGCTGGGCTATCGCTCTGGCCCCTGGTTTTTGTTTTTGTGTATGTTTTGTTTTTGTTTTGGGGAAATACTCAGCTGTGCTCAGGACTTACTCCTGTCTCTGCATTCAGGGATCACTTCTGGCAGTGCTTGGGGGACCATATTGGGTGCCAGGGATTAAGCATGGATTGGCCACAAGCCACGAAGTGCCGTACCTGCTATACTGTCTCTTCATCCCCCACGTGTCTTTTTATGAATGGAGTTTTTAGGACCACTGGGATAGATACCAAAGAAGTGCTTATTTGGTTTTGGGGGCAAATCTGTGGTGGTCAGGGCTTAATTTCTAGTTTTGAGCTCAAGGAAACATCCAGTGCCAGGGATCAATCTGTACCGTCTGCTTGCAAGGCAAACACTCCCCACTCAATTCCAGTCAGTTCCTAGTTTCTTGATGTCCTACCGTCTTATTTTCACAGTCAGAAAAGCCACGAGGTTTTGCCCGAGGTTTGGAGCCAGAGCGGATTATTGGAGCTACAGACTCCAGTGGAGAGCTTATGTTTCTGATGAAATGGTGAGTATACCCATGGCTCTTTGTGGTGTTTTTTTCTTCTCCCCATCTGTTCCATGCCAGAGGAAAAGAGTTCGACCTTCAAAACTCCGGTTGCCCAGTTGTGAAATCTTTAAGATGGCATAGCCCTTCGATAGTGACCCTCGGTGTGACTGCCAACCTGGATTCATGAGTTACAGGTAGGGGCTCTGAGGATTCTCAGATCTTTGCCCATTTTTATAGGATGTAGGAGAAAATTTAGAGCAGAGCAGGTATGGGAAGGAATCACATTTCACTTCCGTAAACATGGGGAAAATTAAGAAATGTGATATGAACTCTCCTCCCCCTCTTTTATAAAGAATTTTGGCCCTAGGAACCGAAATTCTATTAATTTCTCAGTAGTAAATAATTTTAATAGTTCTTCCTTTAACTGTTAGATTAGATCAGTTAGTCCACTATCAGCCTTCAGGGGTCAGCAAGACCCCTTTACTACATATATATACTGAGCACAGAGCAAGCCTTCTCCCTCCTTCCCCACTGTAACTATAAAGTGATAGTATTACTCTATGGAACAGCTTAGTGAAATAAGTTGCTTTAATAAATTTTTATGGGAGGGGCAGATTGGGCGCCACATCTAGTGATGCTAATGAATTGCTCCTGGCTTTATGCTCAGATTTCACTCCTGGTGGGCTCAGGGGACCATATGGAGATTATGAGACACTGAGTGCAAGGCAAGCTCCCTATCCACTGTACTATCCCTCTTACCCTGCTTTAATTACCTTAAAAACAATAATTTTAAGGACTAGAGCATATAGCAAGTAAGATGTTGTCTTTGGACATTGCCAACCCAGGTTCAATCCGTAACACTATATATCCTGAGCATAGAGCCAGGAGTAAGCCCCAGTACAGATGAGCATGGCCCAGCTTTCCAACCCCCAACACACACACACATTTTAATTAATTATTTATTTTTTTGCTTTTTGGGTCACACCCAGCAATGCTCAGGGTTGCTCCTGGCTCTGCACTCAGGAATTACTCCTGGCGGTGCTCAGGGGACCATATGGGATGCCAGGGATTGAACCCAGGCCGCACAGGCCGGCCGCTTGCAAGGCGGACGCCCTACCCGCTGGGCTATCGCTCCCGCCCACACACTAATAATTTTAGGAAATTTTCTACAATTTTTCTACAGTTTCCCTATTCTCTCCAGAAGAATTTTCCTTTCTTATGCTATTTTTTCCACCGAGTGTTTCTCATTATTGTCCTTAACATATACTTCAGCTTGGAGGATGGAGAGGTAATTCAGTGTTCCAGCAAATGCCTTGCATGTGTGAGGACTGGGAAGATAGCTCAGAGAGCTGGCTCACATGCTTTGCAGGCAGGAATCCCAGGTTTCGTCCCAGGCAGTGCAAGCTTCTCTGGACTCCACTAAGAGCAAATTCCAAGCACCACCAGTTGTGGCCCAAAAAATAATAAAAAAAAATATTTGGTACAAATTATTGTTACCCTTGCTAGTGAAGACAGAATTTTAGAGGTTTTGTGTTTCTGACAACCTAGAACTTTCCAATAAACTTTTCTTAAATCTTTTTTTGTTTACGGTTAACACAGTAGGGGCAAAGTAAGTCTTAGTGGAACCCAGAGAGATTGTAATACTCAACTAAGCCATTATCTCCATAATTGGAGCTGAGGCTTATGCTACTTCAATCTGGTTAACTCTGCTATGTGTAAGGATTATAAACGTGATTCAACAAGTTAAAACTATGTGTTGAAAAAAACAACAAAAAAAAAACTGTGTTGATGATAAAAAAGCAAGTCATTTTTATTTATTTATTTATTTTTTGCGTTTTGGGTCGCACACAGAGATGCTCAGGGGTTTCTTCTGGCTCTGCACTCTCTTGACCGTGTGTTCAGGGAACCATATGGGATGCCATAGATTAAGCCTTGGTCGGCCACATGCAAGGCAAACATCCTAGCCACTGCACCATTGCTCCAGCCCCAACAAGTTCATTTTAAAGTGATTTTTTCCCTGGGGCAGGGCGATAATATAGCAGATTTACTTTGCATGTGGCTGACCTAGGTTTAATCCCTGGTATCTTATATGGTCCCCCAAGCACTGACAGGAGTAACCCCTGAGCATCACTGGGAGTCACCCAAAAAAGCAAGTAAATAAATAAAGTGATTTTCTTGGGAGAATAGGAATTCAAAAATGACAGATATTTCTATTAAGTGAAATGACTCACAAGATGTTTCCGTGCTGCTAAAATCCCCTTAACTCCCAGTCTTTTCTCCGTTGTTGAGAAAGAACCCTACCAGCTTGCTCATTCATCTCTGGTTCTCTGTGGTTGTGTAGCTTTGGTTTCTCTGCTACTGGGGTTCTGAAGTTTGGAGCTAGTGCCTTGTCTGAGATCCCATCCTTTATGCTGCTTGCCCTATGCTACAACATCCCCAGTAACGCCCCTGGGAGTTGTGGCATATTTGTGTGAGTATGATATCTGATGATGTTAGTATAATTATGAACCTACAAGAAATTATCCACCTACGTCGGCTCTGGCCAGTTGCAAATTGGTATTAAATCTTAATCAATGTATGGGGCCTATGAGATAGTACAGCAGGTAAGGCCCTTTGCCTTGCACACAGCTTCTTGGGTTAGACCCTGACACACCAATGCTGTGTCCCCAAACCCACCCTCTCCCCCAAAAAAACTTAGCCATGTGGATTATTTTATTTATCCATTCATTCGTTTATTCTGGTGTGGGGGTCTACCATCAGCAGTGCTCAGGATCTGCTCCTGGCTGTTCAGGGTCACTCATGGGGTGCTGAGGATCAGACCAGGGTAAACGGCATGTACAGCAAACACCTTAACCCCCTGTACTCTCTGTAATATTTGGGGTGGGGTGGGGGCACAAACCCAGCAGAGCTCAGTTACTCCTGACTTTGTACTAAGGAATCACTCCTGGCAGGCACAGAGGACCTCACGGCATGCTGGGGATTGAGCCCCCAGTCATCCATGTGCAAGACCCTCTGTACTATCTCTCCAGCCCTTATCTGGATTCTTTATCCATTGGGATATGACTTTTAGAAGAGTATGATGTCTTCTTGTCTTGAGAATCTAAATAGTCATGTATGGGTGTGGGATTATTATTCCCTTTTGGAGGAAGGATCCTTAGAAATTCAGCTGTGATTGGCTTCGATGATTTAGCTTTTGACAAAAACATTCAGAGAGAATTTCCAACAGAAAAGATATCTCAGGTTGTTACTTGACTGAAGGCTTGTCAGTAAGAGCTGCTTGGGCCACGGGGTCTCCCTTCTCTAGTCTTCTGAATTCAGGGTTTCTTTAAGCCCCTGTGCCTTTGGTGATCCAAGTTAGGAGATTCACCAACACCTGGTCTCACAGTGTCTCTGCTTTCTTCTGCAGGAAAAATTCGGATGAGGCTGACCTGGTCCCTGCCAAGGAAGCCAATGTCAAGTGTCCACAGGTTGTCATATCCTTCTACGAGGAAAGGCTGACATGGCATTCCTACCCTTCAGAGGATGATGACAAAAAGATGACAAGAATTAACTCTCCAGAGTACAGCCCCTGTCACACCTGACTGTGGGTTTTTAAGTGGGGAGGGAAGCAGTTCTCCTTGTCTTGACACCATAGAGGTGGCTTGAGAAGATGTCCTTTGAAGAGCCAGTATAGTTTGTGCCCTACAGCAGCCCAAGTGCTTTAAAGCCGTTCCATGCTGTATAGTTTGCACATCCATCCCAGCGGAGGGGAAGGAGGTTAAGTGTTTGAAGGCAACCCAGTCTGCACTTGGCTTAGAAAAGCGTGTGGCCTTCTATGAAGGACAAAAAGTGCAGAATGCGGGTGTGGGAGAGCAAAAAGCCACTGTAGATCTTCAAAGAGCATCTCCACAACCCACAGCCTTCTTCCCAATAGTGTTAACTCTGCATTTTCACAGCGTAGCATGTGTGTAGTTTTGGCTATTACTGGTGTATTATTTGGGGTGGGAGGGCAGGGGAGGGGAGGAAAGATGGGTAGGATCATTTTTGTTAAAATTTGGGGCCTGATTGGGGAAATGGTGAAACATTGAAAAGAACAAACACCTAATGGTTGTTGGTTCTATGTCCAGAATATTTTATCTTTTAAAAAAATATCATTGGCGACATAAATGAGGACTATTAGAGACTGTTTAAAAGCTGTGAATGCCTGAAACTTAGCAGCTACGGTGTTCCCTACCTGAGCTTAATGCTGTTCCCAGCAAAGGACTAAGCCAGTTATTAACTTACCAAAGCTGCCATTCTGGGTGGGCATGATTAGGAAAGGGCGGATCTCCCATAGGATTGTACACACAAATCATTATGTCTTAGAGGTGCTAATTCTTCAAATTGACAAGAAAACGTTCTTTTTTCAGTTATGAAGTTGTAACTCAGCTTGTCCATCCAAGCCCTACTAGCCTGAGGGATTTGAGGAAGGGAAGAGGGCGGTATGGGAGGTGGGAGAGTCGGGGAGACAAGGGTCCATGCTCTTAGGGTGGAAAACTCTTGGAGCCTCAAATTGTGAACTCTGTCACTCTTGGTACAGGGTTCCTTCACTGACAGCACAAATATCACCGAGTCACTTCAAGAGTTAACAATTTCAAAAGCCCTGATCTCAGGAGAAGATTAAACTTTCATACTGGGGCAGTGTTTCACTTTAAACATTAAAAAATACAAATTTTTTTAATCTTAAGAATTAACTAAACCCAAAATGCTGTCTTGAATCATGAGATCCATCAGTTCTGACGTCATCTAGACCTGCATCTAGAGCGCCACTGTAAAGTCTTTTTAGGCATGTGTTAGGTTTCTGTGGAAACTGTCTAAATGTAAACTTCATACCACACTGTCAGTTTTTGTCTTAATAAAATTATAGATTTATAATCCTTGATTTCTGTTTTGATTAAGTCCTATCAGAAACCCTATTTCTTTATACTTCCAGATTATTGGAAACAATTTTTACATCGTTGCATTTTGTTTCTTGAACACAGAAGATTTGAAAGTCCATTATCTGGCTGAACCTTTCAGCAGTCCTACCATCGTCTAGTGAAGCTATTGGGCATTTATGATTGTCACAGTCTGCCTTCATATAGCTCAGAATTCACTTGTTGGGCACCACAGAACCTAGTTGCACTGACAAACTGATCTTCGGAGGTTACGCTTTGTTTTAGGGTCACAGCCAGCAGTGCTCAGGGCTCACCCCTGGCTTGATGCCCAGTGAACCAATGTACCAGGAATCGCAAGCGCCTTACCCACTATACTATCCCTCTGGCCCTGGAAATAAATCTTTGTTTTTTTTTTTTTTTTTGCTTTTTGGGTCACACCCGGCAATGCTCAGGGATTTCTCCTGGCTCTGCACTCAGGAATAACTCCTGGCGGTGCTCGGGGGGACCATATGGGATGCCGGGGATTGAACCCGGGCGCGCAGAGGGCGGCGCAAGTGCAAGGCAAACGCCCTACCCGCTGGGCTATCACTCCGCCCGGAAATAAATCTTTGAATTGGGTTTATATCAGAAGTCCCTAAACCTCTTTGGCCAACTGGCCCTTTTTAGAAATTCCTCTGCACGGGTTAGAGACAGATGCAGACTTAACTTGCACGTGACCACTTCAGTGTAACCGTCTCGCTCCTCTACTGCATATGGTCCCCTTTGAGCACCATGAGGGGTCACTTATGAAATAGCCTGGAATAGCCCCTGATCACCACTCAGTGTCGTCCAGCCATTCAGCCACTGCCCTACCCCTAACATCACTTAGTGCTTCCTTGGAAATTATGTAAGTGAACAAAGCACCCCACAATTGTACCCAAGGTTATTAGCACCCCCAGGATCGCCCAACATCCCTCGGAGTAGTATCACGTGGGAAACTAGATTCTGACTCATGTATTTTATGAATTGTGTGACCTTAGCTCAAGTTAGCTTCTTCAAAATTATCAGGAATTGGTTGTTCACTGGATTAAAATGTCATCCATTATTTTTGGGTCACACCCAGCAATGCTCAGGGGTTACTCCTGGCTCTGCACTCAGGAATTACTCCTGGCAGTGCTTAGGGGACCATATGGGATGTCGGGGATCGAACCCAGGTCGGCTGCATGCAAGGCAAATGCCTTACCCACTGTGCTATCGCTCCGTGCCCCCCCCTATTTTTAACTACACTTTTTTTTTTTTTTTGCTTTTTGGGTCACACCCGGCAATGCTCAGGGGTTACTCCTGTCGGTGCTTGGGGGACCATATGGGACGCCGGGGATTGAACCCGGGCCAGCACAGGCCGGCCACGTGCAAGGCAAACGCCCTACCCGCTGGGCTATAGCCCCAGCCCCTAACTACACTTTTTTTTTTTTTTTTTTTTTTTTTTTGCTTTTTGGGTCACACCAAGATGCTCAGGGGTTACTCCTGGCTCTGCACTCAGGAATTACTCCTGGCGGTGCTGGGGGACCATATGGGATGCCGGGGATCGAACCCGGGCCGGCCACGTGCAAGACAAACACCCTACCCGCTGGGCTATCGCCCGGCCCCTGAAATCCAAATTTGACTCTTTCTGAAATGGTTCCAGATCCTGAATGTAGCTGTGTTCTATCTGAGACAATTTTTTCCCCCCCTAGTCTTTGGGCTCACACCCAGTGATGCTCAGGATTTACTCCTGGCTCTGCACTCAGGGATCATTCCTGATGGAACTTGAGGGACCATAAGGGATGCTGTGGACTGAGCCCAGGTCAGCTGTGTACAAGACAGTGTTCTTCACGCTGTATTATCGCTCTGGCGCCAGACAAAATCTTACCAGACTAGCTTATTTATATTAGCCTGATATACAAGTGGATCATCTCAATACAGTTCCATTTAAAATTTAGAACTGATAGGATGGAATTAGTAAATCCAGGTCCTAGAATTGGATTAAAACATGAGTAATGCTACCAGACTTTGTAAAAGTGGCTTAAGTGTCTCAAATGTAGCTCAGTGGTAGAGTCACATGCCTTGTATGTATGGGGCTCTGGGTTCAATCCTTGGCAGCACCAAAAAAGAAAATGAAGGCTCTGCCTTACCTTTTGGTGGCAGTAGGAAGTAATCCAGGTGGAAGCATCTGGGTTTTGGCATGTTATGGAAGGTTTGATGAAACAGCTTACGTTCTTCAGATACCCATCAATCTCATCTGTACGGGACCTTGGTTTGACCAGCACTGAGGTTTTCTTCAAAAGCTGCTTTTCTAGCCAATGTTAAGAATTGCTTATCTTGGGCCAGGGCAATAGTACAGCGACCTGGATTCGATCCCCGGCATCCCATATGGTCCCCCAGGACGGGCCAGGAGTAATTCCGAGTGCAGAGCCACGAGCTCCTGAGCATTGCCGGATGTGACTCAAGAAGAAAAAATTATCATATATGGGTGATACTTAAGTGATCTCCACCTTGAAAGTGTACCATTGAAAAAAATGGCTGATTATTAAAAGCAAGTGAAAACTGAAAGAAAACCATAGACTTTGGATGAAAAGCTGGTTAGTGGGCCGGAGCGATAGCCCAGCGGGTAGGGCGCTTGCTTTGCACGGCCGGCCTGTGCCGCCCGGGTTTGATCCCGGCATCCCATATGGTCCCCCCGAGCACCGCCAGGAGTAATTCCTGAGTGCAGAGCCAGGAGAAACCCCTGAGCATTGCTGGGTGTGACCCAAAAAAAAAAAAAAAAAAAAAAAAAAGAAAAGCTGGTTTCCTCTGTGGGTACCTAAAGAGGCTATTTCTGTTTTTAAATTTTGTTTTTTAACTTGGACCAGTGAGATACCAGAATTGAGCCAAGGTTGAAATATTGTATATGTGACATCTTTGATTATATGAAATAGCCTATTAAAAATACTAGCAGTGGGGGCTGGAGCGATAGCCTAGCGGGTAGGGCGTTTGCCTTGCAAGTGACTGGCCTGTGCCGGCCTGGGTTCAATCCCGGCATCCCATATGGCCCCCCGAGCACCTCCAGGAGTAATTCCTGAACGAAGAGCAAGGAGTAACACCTGAGCATCGCTGGGTGTGGACCCCCAAAAAAAATACTAGCAGGGGGCCGAGCAATAGCCCAGCGGGTAGGGCGTTTGCCTTTCATGTGGCCGCCCATGCTAGTCAGGGTTCAATCCCGGCATCCCATATGGTCCCCGAGCACTGCCAGGAGTAATTCCTGAGTGCAGAGCCAGGAGAAACTCCTGAGCATCGCCGGGTGTGACCCCCAAAAAAAAAAAATACTAGCAGGTCAAGTCTGCATTGTGCCAATTGGTTCATTATAGTACTTAAAAGCGGCTTTTTACCCCGCATGGATTTTTAGATCCTAGTTTACTTTGACCTAGCCTGTCCTGTTTGTTTGCATAGATTTGGGTCAGGCTAGACACATTTGGAGTCTGGGATAAAGTCCCATACTTTTTCAGTCACCTCTGGAATAAAGTCCCATACTTTCTCAGTTACCACTTTAGTCTCATAATTGGAAAGTTCAAGACAACTCAGCTTCGTCAGAGCACCAATCCCTTGGTCCTTCACCTTTCCCCAAGTGAATTGGGTCTTGGTTGAAGTCACATCTGGAATTAAGTGACAAAATATGGTACAACCATTATTCTGCAGTTTTTGGGGGAATAAGAGGGGGGTGCCATGCAACTGTGTTCAGGGTTGACTACTGACTCTGAAGTTAGATGGAAAAGATGAGCTTTACTACTTTAATTACTACTGTGTGCTTATTAAAAGAGGAGTTTCAGGGCCGGGCGATAGCCCAGCGGGTAGGGCGTTTGCCTTGCACGCGGCCGCCTATGCCGCCCGGGTTCGATCCCCGGCATCCCATATGGTCCCCCCGAGCACCGCCAGGGGTCATTCCTGAGTGCACAGTCAGGAGAAACCCCTGAGCATTGCCGGGTGTGACTCAAAAAAAAAAAAAAAAAAAAAAAAAAAGAGGAGTTTCAATCTGGCAGATTTGGGTTTTTTTTTTTTTTGCCTTTGTGTTTTTATTTGGGGTGGGGGTAACGTGACAGTGCTTAAGGAACCTGGAGTTGGATGCATGCAAGTCAAGTTCCTATCTCCTGGATTTTGAAAGCACACTTTAACAAGTTTCCATACTCGTACCTCCAAATTTCTCAACTAACTCAGAGATGTGAACTTTCAGAGAACTCCTGAACAAATCAGGTTTTTCAGTATTCTAAGTTCACGCCTTGTAGGACCACCAGTAAGGTGCTTACCTTGCATGCGGCCCCCCTAGGTTTGATTTCCAGCACCCTGTATAGTCCCTGAGCCCACCAGAAGTGATCCCGACACCCCCAAAAGAAAAAAAAAAGGGTCAGTGTCTTAAGTACAGACACAATGGCAAATCAAGTCTGGGCCCCTTGTAGTTCCCAGGTGGCTCAGTGATGGGGAGAGGCTCAAGAGCACTTGTGCTGAGTGCGGGTGAGAGACCTAGAGAGTGGAGGAGGATGCACCGTATTCCTGGAGCAATACTACTGTGAAATGTTCCGTGTCCAAACAAACATGATAAGCAAGTACATTTTGCTAACATTTAGTTTATCATCCTTGGACATGGGTTTGGAAATTACACCCAGAGAGGTAATCATGAGACACCAGCACGTGTTTGGTGGATCCCCTCAATAAGGAGCTAACCTCTTGCTGTCCCTCTTCAATGCAGTACCTTCAAACTAGACTTAGGGGACTGGAGCTATAGCACAGCGGTGAGGGCATTTGCCTTGCACGCGGCAGTTGACCTGGGTTCAATCCCGGTGTCCCATATTGCCCCCAAGCACCTCTAGGAGTAATTCCTGAGTGCAGAGTCAGGAGTAACCCTGAGTAACCCCTGAGCATTTGGGTATGACCCAAAAAAAGCAAAAACAAAACCAAATAAAACCCAAAAAACTAGACCTAGGAGCTAGAGTGATAGTACAGTGGGCAGGACACTGCCTCGCGCATGGCCAACTGGTTCCGTCCTCAGCAACCAGGTAGTTCCTTTAGACCCACCAAGAGTTAATTAACCCCTGGATAGTCAGGAGTAAGTCCTCAGCACTTCCAAGTGTGGCTCAAAAACAACTTATTTAATTGGTTCTTTATCAGTTTTTGGTTTTGCACCATACCGGGCAATGCTCAGGTCACTCCTGAGAGAGCTCAGAACCACCACTGTATGGTGCTGGCGATCAACCCCGGGGCAGCCGTGTACATGGCACATTTCCAGCTCTACTGTCTCTCTGGTCCTAGTCAGAACTTTCCCAGCGGTTGCTGTAGGTCATTACTTGCAGGGTGAAGGCGTGTGGGCATTTTTTTTCTGCAAGGCGTTTGCTCCGTTATTTGCCAAACAGATCCGAAGAGCAGCACAGCTGGTATAGGTAGGGGTTTCCAAAGCTGAGCTGAGGGCAAGCAAAGGCTGGGCTCCATAGAAACACTTCCCAGTCCACCAGCTGTCTGGCTCATTGCCGCTCAGCTTTTTCCTAGTCAGAGCTGGGAGTCAGCAGAGGCCTCGTTTGATATTTCCTAGATCACCTTAGCCCTCCCTTCTGTTTTGGTGGAGACCGGAAAGGCCTGGCTGCACTGATGAGATCCCTCTGGGGCCGAGGTTGGAACTGACCAAAACTTAACGGAAACTTGGTTTGACTGAAACCAAGAGTGGGAAGTCATGCCCACATCAACAGACAGGCGCCCCTGAAGTTTGGTCTCAGGTAACCCTAAGGTAACATCTCTCAGCCAACTTTCGGACCTTGTCTTTTTTAGTTTTTGGGCCACACCCAGAAGGCTCAGGGATTACACCTGGCAGGGGTCAGGGGACCATATGGGGTGTCAGGATCAAACCCAGGTCAGCTACATGCAAGGCAAGTGCCCTACCTGCTGTATTCTCTCTGGCCCCAACTTTCCAATTCGTGGAACACCTTCTTCACAGGCCTTACTCGTCCTATCTTCTTCCTGCCAGAAAGCTTTGAAGAACACCCACTCCACCTGCCAGCAGCAAAAGAGGTCAGTCTCACAGCAGTGCTGACCAAGTTGGCCCACAGCCCCAGCTAATCAGCCTGATTCCAGACACTGGCCCTCTCTGCAGAGGTGACAGCAAGTGCACTTTTCCAGACCAGGTGGACCACAGTAACGCAGGGGTAGAGCGCTTCAGCCTTTAAATCTGTTTTAAGGTGAAAGCGGGCTGGAGATACTACAGCAGGCGGTGCTCGTCCTGCTGTGGCCAACCCAGGTCCTGTTCCCACACCACAAATGGTCCTACGAGCACGTCCAGGAGTGATTCTGGAGCAGAGCCAGGAGTAAGTCCTGGGCACCGTCACATGTGACCCAAGCAGTTACAAAGGAAGGCACAAGTCAGAACCTAATTGCACTAAACAGAACAGATATACACATTTCTACAGAGGATTAAAAGCACTAACATGAGTTTTACTTGTCAATTTACTCTTACATAGAATTTGTATATTTATCAGCATGAACTTGAAACTTAATTTATCTCCCCCCATCCCAAAGAACCTTGGTTGGGGGCAAGAGAGTACAGAGTTCGGTACTTACTTGGCTTACATGAGGCTGACATAAGGGCCCTCTGCCATCGAGCACAGGAGCAAATCCTGAGAACAAGGAAGTGAGGCCAAAATGCAAACAGAAAATATCTTTGGTTTTACCTATCTTACAGACCTCAGTCAATTCCTGAGGAAAAGCTCTTGACACAGCCCATTCCAACAGGACGGTAGAGCAAGCGCCACTGTAAACTGGAAAAAATGAGAAACCAACAGAGGCTGGGGACTACTGGGAGACAGCACGGCGGGAGGGCGTTTGTCTCGCATGTGGCCGACCCGATTCGGTCCCTGGCATCCCATATAGTCCTCGAGCACGGCCAGGAATAATTCCTGAGTGCAGAGCCAGGAGTTAACCCCTGAGCATCGCTGGGGGTGACCCAAAAAGCAAAGGGGAAAAAAACAAGAGACCAATGTTATTCTTAGAATTCTGCTTTACCCATCAGAGCTTAATGCTCAGAACCAGTCCGAGGGACTAGGCTGATCCATGTCACAGTGGTACCGAGAGGCTCAGGATCACAAGTCCCACTATGGGGAGTCTAGCTCTCATGCTTAAACTGGTTCTCTGCATTTACTAAGCACCCGCCCCGAGATGAGCATGGCGCAGAACTGGCATCCACATACGGGAAAGCTTTTCACTGGCCTGGTCGTAAAGCAGGGGCTGTTTCAGCTGAGGGTTTCCAGCGCAGCAAACCAAAGGCTCTAGCTTCGCATTTGTGTCACTTGCAGCGACACTATGACGTGCTGGCCCCAGGTTTGCTACCTCAGGTTTTCACCACTATGGTCACGGGTGTGACTACATTCTAATGCTCTGTATCCTTACGGCAGGCGGGCCGCCAGCAAGACAACAGCTATGCGAGATTAAAAATGCAGTTTGAGAGCTCAGCAGACTGAGCACAAGCTCTGATACAGGAGGCCAGGTTTGACTGCGAGACGTCACACACATACCTTCATCCCGAGTACCATGCAGTGTGACCAAAACACACACACAACCTCAGTCACCTGAAAGCCTCCAAGTGTGTGTGGGGGGAAACACCTTAGTGGGGCTGAGCGATAGTCCAGGGGTAGGGCGTTTGCCTTGCACACAGCCGACCGGGGTTCAATCCCAGGCACCACCAGGAGTAATTTCTGAGTGCAGAGCCAGGAGTAACCTCTGAGCATTGTTGGGTATGACCCAAAAAGGAAAAAGAAAAAACCCAGTAAGATTCTCAGACACCACAGATCATCTCTGAGCACCACTGTGTATAGCTCCCGAACCAAAAACGCACCTTGTCCCAGGAACCTCCACCTGGCCCACTCCTGTCAGAAAGGGGAAAGCCCAGATTTGAGGAGTCCAGCCAGCAAACCCTGCAAAGAGGTATCTAGGCCCTGCTTAGAAGGCCGCGGATGTTTAAGGTCAGTTTCCCACAAAAGTGCCTTCCCCAGTGGCCTCCCCTTGAAGCCTTGCTTCCTCCACTCCACACTTAAAATCTGAGTAGGGAAAAACTGCACTTCAGAAGGGATCATCGTTTTATTTTATTTTATTTTGTCATGTGCTCACAGCATCTCTCTCTCTCCTCTCCCTGGCAGGTCACAGAGATAAATTAAAAATAAAATCTATGAGGAAAATAATTTATAAAAGCACTTCCCAGGCTCATCCCGTCTATCCCTACTCCCCAAGGGGGAGAAGCAGCCCCCTCCAGCTCGCCCCGCCAGTCCGGGGCGGCCTCCTGAGCCGGGAGGGGCCATTAAAAACAAAGCCTGCGGCCCTGGAACCTTCTGGCTGTCTCGGCACTCCCGTCTCCCCAGGCAGTCCTCGGGGCCCTGCTAAACTGGGGCTCAGAGCTGCGGGGGTGGGGTGCTCTCAAGTCCCTCTTACACGCACTTCTCATTCTCCTACAAGAAACCCAAAAAAAAGAAAGCAGACAGAGGAGGAAATCCCAAGTGTTCACACAGTTACACGGAGTCTTTATGGCAAAGAGAACATTTAGCAGCTTTGAATATTGGGGTATCTCCTTTTTACTCAACACAAGCATTCTATACCCTAAAAAGTGAAACAGGGCTCAAGCCCTAAAAAATCAAAGCGCAAGAAACTCTAAGAGGACTAGTTTTTTTGTTGCTGGGTTTTGTAGTTTGTGTTTCCAGTGGCCTGCGGGGTCTCTCCCCAGTGTTGTGCTGGATACTGCCTGGCTTCTTCCTGTCACCTCCCTGCCTGAGAGCAGCCCCCAAAAGAGGCAGGCCAGAGGGCCCAGCACTGGGGCACTGCCAGCACCCCAGCTGCAAAGGGCACGGGAGGCCTGAAGGACAGCAGAGAACAGCGTTTGCATGCAGGCTCCGACGGAGACCTGGGAGCCTCAGCTCAGGGGCACGGGTACAGAGGGAGACGGAGGCAGGGCGGTGGGTGACATGCTCTTGGGGCCGTGGCAGTACAGGGTTGTATGACCCTTTCCTGTCCACCCTACCCTTTGATGCCCACCCTCCAGCCAACGTGGGGTCCCAGGAGCTCTCTGCTGATGGCAACAGGAAGTGCAGGAGAGCGACAGTTCCTTCCAGGGCTACCAAAGTGCAGGGGGCAAAAAGTGTCACAAAGCCCCGCCCAATCCCACCTATCCTGTCTGATACCAGCCCTCCCTGGGGGAAGTGGGGGTCCACTCACTCCGGTGACCTAGGCCCACCTTAAAATCTGCTGCCTGGAATCCTGGCCAAAGACCATCTTAATCTGCCCTTTGATTTTCTTCCCGCTTTGATTTTTTTTTGGGTTTTATTTTTTTCTTCCTTGTTTCATTCCTTGTGTCCATCCATGCAGGAAGGAGCCTTTCTACTTTCCTCTCCTCTCGTAAGACCCATCTGCCCCTCTGCTGGCCTCCAGCAATGCCAGTACCAGCCCTTCCCTAGAAGGTAAGGGGGAGGGGGAGGACCCTGTCCACCCAGCCTGGCCATTCCCACCACCCCCAGTGGGGAAGCTGAGCCAGACAGCGCCTGCGCCTGCCTCATCCTCTCCACTGACCCGCAGTCGTCCCCTCTGAGAAGCTCTATTGGTAAGAAGGCATTAAAGTCCCCGCTCTAGGTCCAGGTCCAGGCCCAGCCCTTCTCCAGTTGCGATCTCGGTGAGCGTCAACCCCTTCCTCCCGGGCTCACTTCCTCCTGTCCTTTGGCTTCCTCTCCTGCCGCCGGGCCTGCTGGTCAGCCAGCGTGCGGGGAATGAGGAGGACGCTGCCGTCCCCGGCGTACTGGAGTGCGTACTGACTGGGTGAGTAGGGGCGCCCGTTCTCATCCCGCAGCCGCCCAAACACCTCCTGGTAGAGACTCTGCACCTTCTGCTTCATCTGCCGCAGGGAGCGGAGAAACTCCACCTTCTCCCGCAGCAAGCGGGCCTTGTCGCGCTGCAGGTCCTCCACGTCCCGCTCCAGGTTCAGGATGGTGTCCAGTTTGCGCTTCGCGCAGTTCCTGCGCCGCCATCTTGTTCTTGCCTCGGCGCCGGATGTCACGGATGAGGCTGAGCTGGGCCTCGCTCAGCTGGTATTTGGACAGCAGCTCATTAAACTCCTCCACAGGCAGGTTGATGATTTTGTCATTGGTGAAAGGGATCTTCATGGCTCGGGCTCGATGTTCATCCCGCTCATCTGCTTGTCCAGAAAGTCGGCCTGCTTCTCCTTGCTGCCCTTCTTGAGGGTACTGGGTGGTGGCAGGTCAGCAGAATCAAGGGCGCTGGGCGCCATGTTGTATGTGTGGTTGTGGCCCACATGCTCCAGGTAGGGCAGACAGGAGAGCTGGGACGGGTCCTGGTAGCTCATGCGGCAGAACTTCGAATACTCAGGCTGGTAACCCACAGCACCCTCAGCCTCTTCCAGATCCAGGGTCTCAGAGTCAGAGCTATAGCCAACAGCACCTTCCTCAGAAAAGGAGGAAGAGGCTGAGGAAGAAGTAGAGGAGGAGGAAGAGGAGGATGAAGAAGAAGAGGAAGAGGAGGAAGAGCTGCCCTCAGAGCTGCTCAGAGAGGAAGGACTATGGCTGGAGTCCAAGGAGAGGCCTGAATCAGAATCAAATTCCTCTTCCAGCTGGGAAGCCTGCACGGGGTTAAAGCCCTCCTCAATGGCCAGGTCCATCAGGCTGATCTCATCCAGCATGGCTTCATCTAACAGACCCCCCAGGGGGTCAGGCAGCTCAGGGCCTGCTGTGTCATTGGCCGTGCCGTTGAGCTGGGGCGGAAAGAAGAGCCCCGCCAGGTTGGTGGAGCCAAATGTGGAGTTGAGGCTGGTGGAATTGCTGGGGACCAGTGGAAGCAGAGTGGAGCTGCTGGCCACAGGCAGGCTCTCCACCTCGGGGCTAAAGAGTGAGAAGTCCTGGCTGCAGCCCCCCAGGGATGCCTGATGCAGGCTGACATTCTGATTGATGGGAGTGTTGGGGGGCAAGGCTGTAGTTGGTGCTCAAAGGGTCTGCAGGAGGGGCACTGTACAGGATCTCACTTGTGGATGTGTTCACCTCCATGGCCTGTGAGGGGAGAAGAGCGTCACCGTTCACTTGGAGCAGACCCTGTCCCCAGACCCCAGCACACCAGCACATAAGACACACCGAGAGATGCCAAGAGCTAAAACCAGAGCACACAGCATCAGCTCCTGGCCCTGTCTGATCCACCAGGCCAGGCACAAACGGGCTCCTTCCTGCGAACTCCAGCCCAGAGCAGGACTGGCCGTGCTTGACTGGACTCCCCTATCACAGACGGAGGGAAGAAAACACCTAACACTGTCTCCACCACAGTATGAGCGCAGTGAGAAGCACACCAGGCACTCGCACGAACTGCCACGTGAGAGGGCACATTACTTGAGTAATGACCGCACATTACTTGAGGTCAATGTGAGCTTGACCTCAATCACCTGAGCATTAGAATAACAGGGGACCCAGAGAAACAGCACACGGGGTAAGGTGCTTGCCTTGTACCCGCCAATCTGAGTTAGATCCCTTGCACTGAGGTATGGCCCCAATACATGACCAGGAGTGATCCCTAACCACAGACCCAATACTAAGCCCTGAGCACCAAAACTATTTTTTTAAATTTTTTATTATACCATTGAGGTATACAATTACAAGGATGCTTATAATTGGGTCTCTGCCATACAGTGCTCCAGCACCCATCCCTCCACCAGTGCCAAATTCCCACCACCCATATACCAAACACGCTCACCCCAAATCCCTGCCTGCCGCGATTGCAGGCACATTTTATTTCCCTGTCTCTTTGTCTCCTAATTTTTGAAATAACAAAAAGACTAAGTCGGAGTGGTACCTCAATAATCATACACTTTGCATGCAGGCTTAGCTGAAGCCACTGGCTCTACACACATGGTTCTCAAAGTACTGTCTCAGCAAGCCCAAAGCAGAGAACAGCCCCTCAGCATCACTGAATGGCCAACCCTCACTCCCAAATAAAGTAGCAGGGCCAAGAGAGATGATGACGACTCTAGCTATAAAGCACTGCAGGGACAGCACCTTCACTAATGCCAACCCCTGGCAGGTCCCAGCCTAGCCCCTGAAGGAAAGAAGATGCAGCCGGAAGAAGCAGCCTTTAGAGGTTGCCCTGGATTTAGCTCGTGCCCCACCAACCTCACTCCCTCCACACCACCATCACAGTGCGAAGGAGACACCCCAACAGATGAGCTCCGAGCAGATCTGTTGATTCCTCCGAGCAGACAAACAGAGATTACACTTTCTCTTCCAGAGCTGAAGAGCAATGGCTAGTTAAGCCACAAGGCCCCATTAAGACCATCCTACCTGCATTTCCATGATGGACATAAGATCCTGCCACTGCTGTTCCAAATCAAATGGCGACTCTGTCCCCGTCAGGAGAGGAGACAAGAGGTTGTTCTGAAGACCTGGGGGCTCACTCTCATGAGGCACTGCTTCTGTTATGCTGGAAATGTCTGCTGGAAACTAGGGTGAAACAGAGAATAAAACTTAACACGGAAGAAAATGCTACCAGCTTTCTGCCCAGACACGGACTATAGCAGGATTTTCTGTTCCTTCGTTCCTCTAAATTGTCCAGCAACCAGGACAAGGCCAACAGTAAGATGGGGCGCCATCCACTGGCGAGGTGGGCTCTCTCTGGCATCCCGCTCACCTCAGCATTCCCCAAGGGGCAGCAGCCTCTAGCAGCATCAGGCACTGTTCCAGGGCTGAGGCTATCTGAGCCTCCCCACCAGGCACTTGTGGCAACAGCTCTGTAAGCCTGACTGACCAGGCTGGAGTGTGTCCACGGGCAGCTGAAGCAGGCCCTGCCGCCTGCAGACCTGCCTCTCCTATTCCCGACGAGCAGCCAGCCGAGACAACTCTGGCTATAAAGCACTGCAGGGCCAGCACCTCCACTATGCCGGCCCCTGGGAGGATCAGCCTAGCATCAGAAGGAAAGAAGCAGCAGCCCAAGAGGCCGCCTTAGAAGTCGCCCCTAAAATTGGCGAACTTTCAGGGGTGAAAAGCAAGTGGAGGCCTGCTGCCACGAGCAGGAAGCCTCTAGCCCCTTTGCCCTTATGCTGACCGCGAGCCTCTTTGCTTCTGCTGCTGCACTACTCCCCCTTCCTCAGCCCACCCAGGCCCTGAACCAACTCAGCCAGATCTACCCCAAAAGATACGGCCTGCCTTCCTTCTCTAAGGAGAAGTTTCTGGAAACAGGGAGAAGCAGTACCTGTGCAGGGAAGCTCTCCCGGTTTCTCCATCCACTAGCAGGTTTCGTGCCAGAGCCTCCGCACCCTCTCCTGGCCAGGGGTCCTCCTGCTCTGTGCCATCTCGCAACTCCTTATCCACATCCTGCTCCTTCTGGCGGTGACTGTAATCAAAAAATCTCACGACCAGCTCCTAAATCAATATCCTGTCGCCAAAGGATGTCAATCAGATCTATGTCCTGAAAGACAGATCATTAACTTTAGCTCTTGGTCTTGGGGCCCATCTTGTCCAACCCCTCAGAGGTTCCTGCAGTCCTACGGGGACCCCTCCCCAGCCCTATACCCACAAGCTTCTCCCACACCCCATGCTACCAGCAAAGCCTTTTTCATTCATATCCCAATACTGGTCTCAGAAAAGGAGCTAGAAAAAAATAAAACACACACACTAGTGTGACTATCACTAAATAAATCTGTGGGCTGCACCTGCACTGGAGACACCAAGGCCAAAATATCAAGTCACCCCCACCCCTTCATAAGGGGGCAGTGGACACAGGGGACACTTTCATTTCGGTAATGGGAATCCCTTAAAACTTGCTTTGGGGGAGGCTGGATATGGCAAGCAAGGGCGAACTGCCATGCAGAATTGCTCCGAGGTGGCCAGGCTTGCATCAGCCTTTGGTGCCATTCATTTGCATAAAGGGGTGGGCTGGGCTGGAGAGGAAAATCCCTGCATTTGCAACCACCTGATGCAACCAATGACAACCACCAGAACAGCGGTCTGCAGCCCTTCCCAGTCATCCCCATCGCTGGCCGACGGCAGGAGTAAGGGTTGAACACCCACAACTCTTACAGCCCAGGCTCACCTCCTGATCCATGCCTGCCAGCATGCCCACTCTCAGCTGATCCTAGTAAGCTGCCTCAATCCCAGGAGAGCCTCAGGCGGTCAGATGATGCTCAGCCGGCACCCCACCCCTTGCCAAGGCCAGCCCAGCCGTGTCCCCTCAACCAGTGCTCTCACTGCTTTCTCTACCACACCCCAGGGCTCGCTTAACTCCCATCGGCAACCTAATCCAAGATAGAGCCCGACACAGCTCACAAATGTCCCTCTGGCACCAAAATGCCTTCTTCCTTGCACCCCTCTCCTCTCTACCCGGGAGGTGACCAGTGCCACCACCAACACTGAACCCCAGTAAGTAGGACCCGTTCTAGCTTCCTACACACTCCATTCCCCATGATGAGGAAGTCCTAACTACTGTCTTCCCTTTGGGGGTTAGAGCAGGCACTTTACGGCAGTCTCCCAGATGATCCCACCTCCCTCGCCCTTAGCAGGGCTCCTTTCCCACCACAACCTCCCTGGTCCTAATACCTCCCAGGGGGTAGCTCTCCCATTAGTCCCCCAAACACCCACCTGAACAGAAGCCCTGGACCCAGCAGAGGGGGCTGGGCCACCCGGTGACCAGCCAGCAAAGAGTTAAGGGGCCGGCTCCCTTTGGCTGGGCCCCCACCACTGTGAGAGCTGCGGTCCAGGCGGGTCATGGTCTGTGAGAAGAACCCCAGGGCCGCCGGTGCCGGGAAGCCGGACAGGGGGCTGCAAGGAGCTCTTGGCTTGCAGGGAGCACACCAGGCTGGAAGGGTGGCCCCTTGCTAGCTCTGGGGGCCCCTAGGAGGGTGCCCCGCCCGAACTGCTGCCTGGGCGGCCCAGCCCAGCCCCCTTTCTCCATCCTTGAGCAGCCCCCCCCACCTCACAACCCCAGTTCCACTCAGGCACCCGGCAGCCCCCCACCCTGAGCTCACCGCAGAGGCTGCAGTGAGATGGGACTCCCACCCCATGCTCCGTGCTCAAGCTGCAGAGGAAAGCAAGCTCCCTCCTGGACCTATCCTCCCGCTCCTCCCTTTCTCCCCCTCCCCACGCCCCCCAAACTTGTTACCTAGGCTGCAGCAGGGAGCCAATCCCCTCCCCTCCCACCCCGCAGGTCACTGCTGAGGCTGCAGAGAGCCAATCCCTCCCCAGGTCAGCAGCTGGGCTGCGGAAAGAGCCAATCCCCACCCACTGTCGTTACCTAGGCTGCAATGAGAGCCAATCTCCTCCCCCAAGTCTCCGCTGGAGATGCGGAAGGAGCCAATCCCCTCCCACCGCCTGTTACCTAGCTGCAGCCGGGAGCCAATCTCTGCACCAGGGCAGCTGGAGAAGCTGCCGCAAGAACGGCCCATCCCTGGGCCGCCTCCGTCTCCTCAAGGAGACGCACCCAGGGCGGGCAGCCCCACCCAGCCCAGCCAGCCAGTCGGGGTGGCGCAGTGGAGAGAGCCTGGGGAAGGGGTGCCGCTCAGCCTCCTGTCGCATCCTGCTCACCCAGCCCACTCAGGGACTGGGCAGACACTCCCGCAGCTTCTCCGGGAATCCAAGTTCTTCTCTGGAAGTGGAAGTTTCCCTGATCCTCAGGAGGATGTGGGAAGTCTTCCTCAAACCCAACGATCTCCAGCCAAGCCGAACAGAACCCCAGCGGTAGCTCATTGGGCACCAGGGCTCGGTACCTTACTAATAGGCCAGAACAAGAGGCAGGGAAAAACCATTTGCACAGACTCCGTGAAATAAGGGCCCAGCCAGGCCCACCCCAGGGGAGAGAAGGGAGACCTGAACCTGAAGGCCAGCACCGAAGGAGATGGGCACTCTGCAGTGGCCGCCACCAACAAGCCACCCCAAGGCCTTCAAGACCTTTTCTGCTTGACCTCTGAACCACATCTCAAAGAGGAAAGAAGCCTCCGATGGAATCAACACCCCATTTCAACTCCCTCTTGCTGCTGCTCCCTTGAACCTAAGGTCACACCAGGGCCTACATGTTCTCCTTCGTTC
The DNA here is from genome assembly GCA_021461705.1 of Cryptotis parvus. Classification (NCBI taxonomy): domain Eukaryota; kingdom Metazoa; phylum Chordata; class Mammalia; order Eulipotyphla; family Soricidae; genus Cryptotis; species Cryptotis parvus. The sequence goes on from JAJIBD010014145.1 coordinate 21,871, forward strand.
TCTACCCTCGCCTGCAAAGAACCGTTCAGGGCCACCCCTGCTCTGGGCACAGTGCCATCCTCGAGAACCCTATCCCTAACGGGAGCTGGGCTATGGCTGTCCACTGAAGAGGCCTGGCAGCAGAGAGCGCTGCCACCCCAGGGATAATATCAGCTCCAGCAGTGCCTGTCACATGCTCTGGGCCCGGGTATTTTTATCCCTGAGTTGCTGAGGACATGTTCTAGACACACGTTCATCTTCCCTCCCTTCACATCAGCCTAGGCCCCTAATGCTGACCCACCCACAGCCCCCTCAGGGACAGTGAGGGCATGGGGACAGGGAACACACACCCTTCTTGAAGGCTAAGAAATGGAGGAGGGCAAGGTCGAAGCCCCATCCCTTTCTTGCCCAACCATCTAATTATATCCCAAACATGGCCTCCTACTCCACCCCAAGAACTCCTGGCAGGAAAGGAATGAAGCTGCCCCTACAGAACTCACAGGGGTGAGACAATTACCAGTCTCTGGGGAGCTCCCGCTAGGGGGCAAGGATGAGTGAGGCTAGGAAGTGGCATGTCTCTTCGTCAGGCCCGGTACCAAGATGGGCACCCCCTGGGAAGGACGGACGGAGGCTGAAGAGTGACCAGGCAGCTAAGGGGCACTGCCAGGAAAACCGCTTGGCCCCTGCAGGCAACTCTAGCCTCCCGATCTATGAGCCATACGCACATAAAGCCCTGTCACTTCCAATCTCTGGGGGGTGTCCTGTACTTTGGGAACTTTTGGCAGCACTGTGGCTCTCCCGCTAGTGACAACAGCACGCTGTGTGCGCACTGCCACATGTCCTGCAGGAAAGAGGCGCAGTCATCTCCACTTGGTAACTGCTGGCGAGAAAAGTCACCTAAGTTGGGGCCGGAGCGATAGCCCAGCGGGTAGGGCGTTTGCCTTGCACGCAGCCGGCCTGTGCCGGCCTGGGTTCGATCCCGGCATCCCATATGGTCCCCGAGCACCGCCAGGAGTAATTCCTGAGTGCAGAGCCAGGAGTAACCCCTGAGCATCGCCGGGTGTGACCCAAAAAAGCAAAAAAAAAAAAAAGAAAAAGAAAGTCACCTAAGTTGACAAACACATGTTTGGAAATTAAGCTAGAGAATTGGATCAAATGCAGGGAGAGACAAAATCTAGTCTGACTGGTGGGTAGTCAGTTTTATTTGTTTGTTTTTGGGTCACACCCAACAATGCTCAGGAGTTACTCCTGGCTCTGCACTCAGGAATCACTCCTGGCAGTGCTGGGGGATGGATCATATGGGATGAGGGGGATCAGAATCGAACCCGGGCCGGCCACGCAAGGTAAACACCCTACCCGCTGTGCTATCGCCTCCAGCCCAGGTAGCCAAGTTTTAGACACACAGTAATCCTCCTTTTTCCACACCCAGCTGGGGCCCTACAGCTGACCCACCCACAGCCCCGGCAGGGACAGTGAGGTCATGGAGTCAGGGAACACTAGCGGCATCTAGAAAACTAGATGCCCTCACACAGCCTCCCTAGAACCTTCTCCCTGCCTCAGCTTTGGTTTACCCAATCCATCAATTCAGTTTTCTCTTTCCCAAGTGGGAAGAAGAGTCGAGTGAGCTTTTTCAAGCTCCTTAGGGCTGCCACAGCTAGAGAAACACAGATTTCAGTCTTATACACATAGGCTGGGCGCAGCAGGTCATCCACCTTGTTAAGCAGCACTGCCTCACTTTCCACCAGAACTGTATGTCAACCACAAGTCAGGCGCCAACGACCTCTGACAGCTCAGAGCCAGCTGACTTCGGCAGAATGCAGGTTTCCTTCTAGCTCCCAACTCTCTTCCAAACGCCCTGCAGTGGGCCTTTAGCAGAGAATGGGAGCCTCAGCCCTCTCCTGGCCAAGAATAACTATCTAAATCTAGCCCTGGCCCAGGCCCAAGAGAGCAGACTTATTAGGCCTTCATAACAACAACAGGCCCGACCACAAAGGAGGAGAAGTCAGGATATGTATGTGTTTTGATGTAGGGAGAGCTACAAGGCAAGAGTCCACAAAGTATTTGTGTCTTAGCAACAGATACACACCGCATCAAAGCCCATCATAACACGACTCCCCCCCCCACACCAGCCCTCCAGGAGGCATGTTGAAATCAAGCAGTAAACACACTGGCATGTTCGAGGAACCTCCCACTGCCCTGACAGTTCATTTAGAGGTGGGTCAATGGTTCAACACAATGAAATTCTCCCCAGCCCAATGAAAGACAATTAAGGCCCATTTCTATCCAAGAACAATGTGATCCACCTGGAACCTCCCTGGTTCTTTAGAGGAAGGTAGTGCAGCCCTTGAGGACCAGCCCCACCATTTCCCAAGCCCAGACCCCTCTCACCCACCCCTCCACGTGCCCACTAACCTCTTTGGTTAAGTCTCCACTGACTGGAGGGGCTACAGCCCCCAAATCCTCCAAATCTTCACTGAATCCCTGCTCCGTTTCGCTTTCTCGCACCCCGTTGTCTGGGCCCGTCACATCCTGGAGGCCACTGGAACTTTCGAGGGCCAGGCCTGAGCTGGGTTGGCTGCCAGAGACAGACCCCTCCGGATCCCGATGTACCAGCCAGGCGTTCACCTCAGTGGTTGGCACCTGGAACCGGTCCAGGGCCCCTCACCTGACTGAGGAGGCGCCGGGCAGTGAAGTAATTGTCCAGGTCTATGCTCTTGGGGTGGATACCATAGCCATCCAAGGTATTCCTCAGGTTGTGGAACTGAGTTTGAGTATAGGCGGAACTGGGCCCCAGGATGATCTCCCGGAGTGGGGGAGCTGTGAGGTCAGGTAAGTATCCACGTCCACCCGCACCCCAATCAAACTCAGCAGAATGGTGAACTGGAGGAGTCCTTCCGTGAAGTATTTCTTCAGAGAAAGCATTGCTGAAGGACCAAAATGTTTATGCTTTTTGGTTTTTAAATCTTCCAAAAAGACAAATCAAGGCCACTGCTCTGCTGCTCCAGCCAGCAAGTTACCCTCCTCAGTGCCAAACCCTGTACCCTACCCTGGCAGGACACAGGGGCTGAGCTCCCCTGATGGCCTTGGAGGGAAGCGCACCGCCGGAGCCAAGGCCACACTCCAGACCACATTCACTTTTCCCTTCTCGACACCTCACCTCTAGAAGTACAATTTTTCCTAACCCAGTCCAGGCCCCGAGGGCCCACGTGACTTACTGTCTCCACAGTCCACATACAGTCACTTCCTCACTCACATCAGTTGTCTCTGTAGATTCCACTGAAGGCTGTTCTGAGGAACAGCTGATGATTTGGTTTTTGTTTTGTTTTGTTTTTCTTTCTCCCTCCTAAGGTTTATGTTCTTTGGCTGGAGCTACAGGCCTTTTGTCTTGGGTCAGAGTGTCCCGCCTCCTCCACACTTACCAGGGGGTTTCCCGAGAAACCTGAAATGGAAATCACAAGAGCAACAGAGTAAGATTTCACCATTTGCTCACCATGATCAAGGCAGAAGGCAGGAAACATTTTTACATAAGGAAAAGTATGTTACCCCCACCCCCAAAAAAAGGCCTACTATTGATCAGAACCAACTATGAGCAGACAGTACTCACACACATACACACAAACTGACATCTGCAACTCCCTACAAGGTAACTCATTTCTATTAAGACCATAATACCCAGGGCATCTAAAATATGTCCATGTTGTCTGATTTACCAACCCTTCCCCAGCCCATACACACACACTACCCCGCTTCTATTTTTAGCGTGAGAAGTTCATAGCCCATCTTAAAGGAAAGTAGCTGGTTTCCCAGGTCTCGGGAGAACAAGGTCTTCACCTTCCAGGTCTAGAAGGGAGGGGTCGTTAATGGGCGAGAGTGTAAAACAACAGGCCAACAAGTGGGGCCAGCCCTCCACTACAAAGAATGCCTTTTGTTTTCCCAGCTTAAAACTCTTCGCATTTCCCTTTTCCTAGCAAGGGCACACGGAGAGCGGGGAGGGACGTTAACAGGGCAGGAGAAGGGGAGAGGGGGCTGCTGAGGCCGAAGAAACGTCTAGAATTTGCATAGGCAGGTTTTATTTTCATTCATTTGACCTTCGGAGTCAAAGCAAGAGGACAGGGCCACATTTTCAAGCCAGCCAGCCAGGTGGGGAGCGGGGAATCCGCCTCGCTTTCAGTTTCGGGGCTCTCTAGCTGCCGGTAAGCTCAGTCCTCTGCCCCTGGGCAGTGGCCCGCCGACCCGCGGGGCCCTAACGGGCTACACACGCACACTGGGCAGACACCGGTGGAACCCCGGGCTCTCGCGCCACGCCTGCGTCCCCACGCCACTCCATGACGCCTCCCCGAGCGACTCGCGCCCGTCCCGCCCCGCCCCAGGTACCCGAGTCCGGCTGGGACCAAGCCGCCATGCCCGCTCTCGGCGCCTCGGCTTCTAGCCTGCTGGGCGACCGCGAACAAGTGCCTCTTCCCCGGCCGTGACCCACCCTTAGGGCCAAACCCCACCCCGCCCTCCGTGCCCGTGGCCCCACCCCGCTCCCAAGCCCGCCTCACACCACGCCTTCTCGCGGCCTCAGCCCACCCCCGAGCCGCTTCCCGACGGCCTCGCAGCCCCTCCCTGCCCGCCCCAGGGCCCAGCCCCGACGCGAATCCCGCTCGGCCGCCCGCTCCCGCCTCCTGCCCCTCAGCTCCACCCCGCCACCCCTCGCCCCACGGGCCTCGGCCCCGCAGCGCGGCGCCCCTGCCCCGTCAGGGATAGGAATGTGCCTGATACCCGCGGCTGAGTTGGGCGTCCGCCGCTGCCACCACAACAGGCCCTCAGCCCGAGTCCCGGCCTTGCCGCCGCCACCGCCGGCCGGCCTAGAGCTCCCCAGCCTCCGCTTCCCTCCCCGCCCCCTCCTCCCACCTCACTCGGAAGCCCGCCCTCCGCGACCTCCCAGGAACACATTTCTCCAATCAGCGAGCTCGGACTGTCGTCGACGCCGGATGTCGCTTTGACTGACGGCTGAGAGAACCCAATGGTTAACTACGTCTCCTCCTCCCTCTCCGGGTTTCCCAAGACTGACGTGATCTATGGTCCAATGGGTGTGTGACCCCGCCCAGCGACTTGGGCCCACCAATGAACGGAGCTAAGGCTCTATCGCCTGGGATTCTGGACCTTTACCCCACTGCCCCGGCTGCCGAGCTGTTGCGGCTTATGCGCCGAGGGGAGCTCGGCATACGCGTGTCTCCAGTGCTATTTTCTGCTGGAGAAGAGAGGCTTAAGGCAAGGGGTGGCACACTTTTTTTGCCGTCCGAGCGCGGAACACCCCACTTGTGGGTTTCAATGGTGACTTGCAAAAGTCCAAAAAAGACCCTAAGGGGCCGAGGCGGGACCCGGAGATTGGGTTTCGCTTCATGGTGACGCTCGAGCTGCCATCTTGGATGCTGGTAGCGGAAACGGGTATATCAACTTCCGCCGCGTGCAGGCCTGGCGCGGCCGGCGTGAGACGGTTTAACCAGAGGTTGCTGACGAGCTTTACGTTTGCGGGCCGTGGCGTCATTCTCGATTTCTGTCCAGATCTTGGACACGGAAGAGTTTCTGTTTCCAGCCAGCCCAGCCTCCCACCTGGTGCTTAGTTTGCTTCCCAGGAGCCTGATGCAGTTTCGTGGCTTTAAACAACCCCCCCACGTGGCTTTGGTTTTTATTTTTTGGTCACACCCGGCGATGCTCAGGGGTTTCTCCTGGCTCTGCACTCAGGAATTACTCCTTGCGGTGCTCGGGGACCATATGGGATGCCGGGGATCGAACCCAGGCCGACATGGGCCGGCCGCTTGCAAGGCAAACGCCCTACCAGCTGGGCTATCACTCCGGCCCCCCCACGTGGCTTTGGAACCTCTTCCACCTGCCCGTTCTGAGGCTCAGCCCAGCCCTTCTGACTCACTTACCCCAGGGCGGCATCCTGATAACCTGGTCATTAAGCAGCTTCCAGCAGTCTCATGCAACAAAGGGTAGCTATTCAACTTTTTCACTAGGAAGAAAGAACCCACTACTCTAGGTCAAGGCTAGTGATAGCTTCCTAGATATTGTCATGTATTGCTGGAAAGTGTGGTTGGAGGCCACTTTTTGGGGGTGTTCAGAAATTATAACGCTCACAATGTAAGATACAACAGCAGCAGTTCATGGTGTCCTTGCAAAACTACTGCCATAGTATCCTTTTCAAAGACTGCTTAGTCTTGGAAAAGACTTGTTTTGCTATTTGACTCCAAGAAAATGATAAAATTAACTACCAGGACTAGAATTTCGTGCATTAATTCTGAAGTCTCAAAATCTAGTGTGGTGCCTGAAATTTAGACACTCACTAGAGGTTGAAAAATTAAAGGGGAGTTCATCTGCAGATAAGCGTGTTAATTAGGAAGTAGAAAGCAATAGTTGGAGGAGGTCTGGTTTTGAAGACTATGTTATTGAGGAACGATATTATTCCATCCCCGAATGAATAGATCATAAAGGTAAATAAAGGAGAAGGTTGGAGTGATAGCACAGCGGGTAGGGTGTTTACCTTGCACACAGCCGACCTGGATTCAATCCGCAGCATCCCATATGGCCCCCTGAGCACCGCCAGGAATAATTCCCCGAGTGCAGAACTAGGAATAACCCCTGATTGTGACCCAAAAGGAAAAAAAAAAAGTTAAGTCCTGAGCACAGAGCCCAAGTGACCCTGAATATTGCCAGGTGTGGCCCAGAAACAAAGAAAGGAGAAATTGAAGTGCAATCATTTACTAAAAATAGACCAAGAGAGACCCAGAGATAGTACAGGGGTTAAGTGGCTGGTCTTGCATGCTGCAGATCCTGGATCTCTGCACCACGTGGGGATTTCTTCACCCAGTGGCAAGAAGAAGCAGCCCTCAGCACTATTCCGTACTGTACTGATGCGTGCGTATATGTGCTGGAATACACTCAGGGGGCCGGAGCAATAGCCCAGCGGGTAGGGCGTTTGCCTTGCACACGGCCAGCCTGTGCCGGCCTGGGTTCGATCCTCGGCATCCCATATGGTCCCCCGAGCACTGCCAGGAGTGATTCCTGAGTACAGAGCCAGGAGTAACCCCTGAGCGTCGCCGGGTGTGACCCAAAAAGCAAAAAAAAAAAAAAAGGCGTTTGCCTTGCACTCAGTGCTGGAATACACTCAGTACTGTACTGTACTGTACTGATACGTATATATGCTGAAAATACTCAGTACTATACCGAACTGTACTGATACATATGTATATATACTGGTATATACTCTATATATGTATATACTCTGTGTATATATATACATATATATCAGTACAGTATATATACATACTCTATATACGTATATATACATATATATCAATATATATACAGAGTATATACTCTATATATACTGCACTGATATATATGTATATATGCTGGTATATACTCAGCACTATAGCATACTGTACTGATATATACATATATGCTGGTATATACTCAGTACTATACCGAACTGTACTGATATATATGTATATATGCTGGTATATACTAAGTACTATACCATACTGTACTGATATATATGCTGGTATATACTCACATATCTGAGGAGGTAAGATGTGACCCAAATGGTAGAATATTTCTTGCATGTGAAATTGTGGGCTCAGTCCTCAGTACTGTATGCCATCCCACTCAGATCTAGCACTGCTAGGAGTAGCTCTGAGTGTCACAGCAGTGTTTGGTATAGCTCTCTACAATGAAAAAACCCCACATGGGGGGTTGAAAAAATTCTTAAAAACATCGAAATCAAAGATTAAAAAGATATCAAAGATATCTACTCTAGATGAAAGCTACAGGGCTTAACTACAAGCATATTTTGAGCAGGCAGAAGAGATTATAAACTGGAATGGTCATTTTGTTTGACACAGCAAATACAGGACAATTTTAAACCTTGACACAATTTCTAAAAAAAAATCAGCTGGGCAATCCTTTATCTATGGAGAGTCAGGAGACCTTGACTCCAATAAAATGGACATTTTGGACAAGTCCATAAGTATTTTTCTATTTTTCTAGTTTTGATGGGTGCTGCAGGCTGCAGGTACCGGGGGAGAAATAAAGTCATATCGTAGATAGAAGGCTGCCATAAAATCATTAAGACCAAGAGTCCCAGAAATGAAATAATAGCTCTAGATTGAAAGGCCATGCTGGGAAGATAAAGTCTGATACTGTTACATCCCTTTTTTACATTATTTTTTTGGGGGTTTGTTTTGTTTTGGGGTCACACCCAAAGGTGCTCAGGTCTTACTCTGTCTCTGAACTCAGGGATCACTCCTGGTAGGGCTCAAGGGACCATGTAGGATTTAGGGATCAAACCCAGGTCAGCCACATGTAAGGCAAGCACCGTACCTGGTGTACTATCTCTCTGGCTCCGCTACATTTGAAAGCCTAAATTAATTGGTCATCTTCTTTCCGTTCTCTCCAGTGTCTGGTGCCAAGGGAGCTGCAGGCACCAAGTCCAGGCAGAGCTGCTTATTAATCCGCAGAGAAGACATGGAAGAAGGAAACCTTGGAGAAGATGGTTCAGAGGTGCAGTGTAGAGAGGCGTTGGGATTTTTTTTTTTTTTGTTTGAGGAGAGATTTTGGGGCCATTTCCTGTGGTACTCAGGGCTTGCTTCTGGCTCTGTGTTCATGGATCACTCTTGGCAGTGCTCAGGGGACCAATTAGATCGCTGGATCAGAAACTGAGCTGGAGTTGGCCTCATGTAAGACAAGCTCCTCACCTTCTGCACTATCTCTCCAGTCCCTGGGCCAGAGCAAAAGTACTGTGTGTGTGGGGGAGGCGCATTTGCCTTGCAGGTAGCCCACCCAGATTCAATTACCAGCATCCCTGAGCACTGTTAGGAGTATTTCCTAAGTACAGAGCCAGGAGTAACCCTGAGCATCACCAGGTATGACCCAAAAAGAAAAAAAGGAAGAAAAAGATGAACCCTATTTCCCCAGCTCCATAAATCTTGCTTTTGCCTGCATTATTCTGTTCATTTTCTTTGCCTCCCAACTTCAAGTACAGTGAGAAAGAGATGGAAGGAGAGCTGTGTTACTGGTTTTAAGTACGATGAAGGATAGCTAGAAAAAGTATCCTATTTCAGCTACATTCCAAAAAATGAACTCAGACCTCCTTTTAGTGCCAGGCACAAAAGTCTGATCAAGATAGATTAAAGGTCTTAATATCAGATCTGAATTCATAAGCTACGTGGAGGAAAATGTGAGCAAAACCCTACATGACACTGAAACGAAAGAAATCTTCAAGGATAAAACACCACTCACCAAACAAGTGGAAGCATAGATAAACAAATGGGACTACATTAAACTAAGAAGTTTCTGTGCCTCAAAAGAAATGGTTACATGGGGCCAGAGCGATAGCCCAACAGGTAGGGCATTTGCCTTGCACGCGGCTGGCCTGTGCCAGCCTGGGTTCGATCCTTGTCATCCCATATGGTCCCCGAGCACGGCCAGGGAGTGATTCCTGAGTGCAGAGCCAGGAGAAACCCCTGAGCATTGCCGAGTGTGACCCAAAAAAAAAAAAAAAAAAGAAATGGTTACCAAGACTCAAAGACAGCCCATAGGTTGGGGAAAAATATTTACCCAATACCCATCTGATAGCGGTTAGTATTCAAGATATATAAGGCACAGTAGAACTTTACAAGAAAAAATATTAAAAAAAAAATCAAAAAATGGGGAGAAGGGGTCAGAGGGATATCATAGCGAGTAGGGTGTTTGTCTTGCATACGACTGACCCAGGTTCAATCCCTGGCATCCCATATGGTCCCATGAGCACAGCCAGGAGTGATTCCTGAGTGCAGAGGCAAGAGTAACCCCTGAGCATTGCCGGGTGTGACCCCCCCCCAAAAAAAAAAAGGGGAGAAGAAATGAACAGAAACTTACTCAAAGAAGAAATACAAATGGTCAAAAGACACAAGAAAAATGCTCTACATTGCTAATCACCATGGAGAAGCTAATCAAAACAACAGGGGGAACATCACTTACACCATAAAGACTGACACGCATCGTAAAGAACAAGAGTAACCAGTGCTGGCATGGATGTGGGGAGAAAGGGACTCTGCAGAGTCAGTGGGAATGGAGACTGCTCCAGCCTTTTTAGAAAGCAATTTGGGCATTCTTTTATTTATTTATTTATTTATTTATTTATTTATTTATTTATTTATTTATTTATTTATTTATTTATTTATTCTAGAAGAATAGAAGAAATAGCTAAAAGGACAAAGAACCTCCGGCGCTGGGCACATCTCATCGACTCCACCGTTCTCCCTGTATTAACATACGCCTCAGAGACCTGGGCCCTACGAAAGCAGGATCAGAATGCTATTCGGGTCTCCCAGAGAGGAATCGAAAGAGCTATGCTTGGAATATCACGCCTCACTCAAGTGAGAGAAGGAATTCGGAGTTCTGACCTCCATCACTATTCCAGAATCAGGGACACTGTCTCGTTTGCCAAGGCATCGAAAATCAGATGGGGGCCGGAGCAATAGCCCAGCGGGTAGGGGCGTTTGCCTTGCCGCGGCGGCCCATGTCGGCCCGGGTTCGATCCCCGGCATCCCATATGGTCCCCGAGCACCGCCAGGAGTGATTCCTGAGTGCAGAGCCAGGAGTAGCCCCTGAGCATTGCCGGGTGTGACCCAAAAAGCAAAAAAAAAAAAAAAAAGAAAATCAGATGGGCTGGACATGTAATGCAATTTGGAGACAACCGCTGGACTAGAGCCGTTACCAACTGGATCCCACGGGATATCAAAAGATCACATGGCCGCCCACCTACAAGATGGTCAGACTTCCTTGTCAAGACCCTGAAGGAATGGTTTGAGGCTCTTCATATTCCTGAATCAACCAGATGCCATTGGGCTACATTGGCACGTGATAGGGTCCAATGGAAATGTTACTGGCGCCTGCTCGAGCAAATCGATGAATAACAGGATTCAAGTGATCAAGTGATTCATTTATTCATTTATTTATTTTTGCTTTTTGGGTCATACCCAGCAATGCTCAGGGGGTTACTCCTGGCTCTGCACTCAGGATTTAACTCCTGGCAGTGCTCAGGGGACCATATGGGATGCTGGAGATCAAACCTGAGTCGGCCACTTACAAGGCAAACGCCCTACCCGCTGGACTATCGCTCCGGCCCTGGGCATTCTTCTGATAGCTAGAAATTGAGCTTCCATATGACCCAGCAATGCCATTTCTTTGAATGCACCTTTGAATGTACCTCTGCCCAAAAACACAGTAGAAATGCCATCTGCACATCAATGCTCATTGCAGCACCATTCACAATAGCGAAAATCTGGAGAAAGCGCAAGTGCCTGAGATGACCGTTTAAAGAAACTAAGGGACATCTACATAATAGAATACTTCCACGGCTGTTAGGAAAAGTGAGCGCAATAAAGTTTGCTTATAAATGGTTGGACAGATGGAGTTTCATGCTGAGTGAAATGAGCCAGAAATGAGTCAGAAGGAGAGGGACAGGGGCTGGAGCGATAGCACAGCGTTTGCCTTGCATGCAGCCGACCCAGGTTCAATCCCCTGGCATCCCATATGATCCCCGAGCACCGCCAGGAGTAATTTCTGAGTGAAGAGCCAGGAGTAACCCCTGAGCATTGCTGGGTGTGACCCCAAAAAAAAAAAAAAAAAAGGAAGAGGGACAGAAAGATCACGCATTTGTGGAATATATATATGTATATGTATATACATATATGTATATGTATATACATATATGTATACATGTGTATATGTGTGTGTGTGTAAGACTAATACCCAGGAAAGTACAGTACAAATAAGAGACCGGCGGAGTGGTATGTGATCGCAGCCCCCTCAAGTGCTGAGGAAAAAGGCAGTTGGCCTAGAGAAGGACCACCATGACAAAGACCGTTGGCAATGATCACTCTGGATAAGAACCGTGTGAGAATAGGTAAAAGAATGAACATGGGGCGGAGCGATAGCCCAGCAGGTAGGGCGTTTGCCTTGCACGTCGACCACCCTGTGCCGGCCTGGGTTCGATATCCGGCATCCCATATGGTCTCCTCAAGCACCGCCAGGAGTAACCCCTGAGCGTCGCCGGGTGTGACCCAAAAAAGAAAAAAAAAATGAACATGATAACCTCATGTCTGTGTTGCAAACCATAATGCCCAAAGGAAAAGGAGAGAAAGAAAGGAGGAAACTGACTGCCTTAGAGATAGGCTGTGGGGGGCAGTGAGGGGACGGAAATATGGGTGTTGGAACATAGTATGACTGGCATGAACAGCTTTGTAACTATCTCATGGTGATTCAATTAAAAAAAAATAACCCAACTCAGACAAATAGTGCTATGGTGGTAATGGTTTGCAATATATGTACAACAAATCAATTCACTGTGTGTTTTAAATGTATATCATGTGCCCAATTACATCAATAAAGATGGAGGGGAAATTTTCAGCTTAAAACAAGGGGGGGAAAAACGTGTTCTAGTGTCCTGCTTAACATTGCACAAAACGGGAAGAAAAGGGAAGGAGGGATGGACAGACAGCACAGCGGGTAAAGCGCTTGCCTTGCGCCTGGCTAACCCACATTCAGTCCTCAGCCCCACATATGGTCCTCACAACTCCAAGAGTGACCCCTGAGCACAGAGCCAGGCATAAGTTCCTGAGCACAGCTGGATGTAGCCCAAAGAAAAAAGACAGCCCCCACCCCCACCCCCCGGGACGATAGCCCAGCGGGTAGGGTGTTTGCCTTGCACCTCGGCTGGCCCATCCGGCCCGGGTTCAATCCCCGGCATCCCATATGGTCCCCTGGCGTCGCCAGGTGCGACCCAAAAAAGAAAAAAAAAAGACAGGGCAATAGTACAGCAGGTAGGGCGTTTGCCTTGTGCGCAGCCAACCTGGATTTGATCCTCGGCATCCCAGATGGTCCCCAGAGCACCAGGAGTAATTCCTGAGCATCACCAGGTGTGGCCCCAAACAAAGAGCCAGCTAATCACTGACATCCTGACGGCACTGCCGTTCCCCTGGGCCTGTGCCCTGTGCTGCCCCGTAAGAAAGGCGCAGCCTGCACTCGGCCCCAGGGCCAGCACTTGCCAGGAAACCCTCCGAAGAGGGATGTGGGAAGCTGGGCTGCACTGGAGCTCAGATTACTTCTAGAATGGCAGGATTTATTTTTTCCCCCTAAGGGGAAGCCCTCTTAATGCTGTCCTGGTTGCCCATTATTTTTCCTCTCCTTAAACTGTTTTCAAATGTTGCAGATCTGAGGCAGCTCAGCGGGGAGGGCGTTTGCCTTGCACGTGGCAGACTCGGGTTCGATCCCCAGCGTCCCATATGGTTCCCATATGGTCCCCGGAGCTCCGCCAGGAGTAATTCCTCAGCGAACCCCTGATTGTCGCTGGGTGTGACCCAAAATAAAAAAAAATCAAATGTTGCAGATCGATATACAGTCCTCCCTCTCCAACTGTCTTTAATCCAGGGAACCGGAAGAGAGCGCTGCCTGAGCTTTCCCCACAGTCCTGAGAGTGTCTAGGATTGCACCCTGTCCATACTAAATGTTAGCATGTTTTGCAAGGAAATCAATTAGTTTTTCCTGCTAATCCAAACATCTGGTCCCCTTTCTAACATGGCAAACATCATTAGCAAGCTTGTTTCCATCAAACCATCAAAGAGGTACCCACAGGAAAAGCAGAGCCAGCCTGAGCCCCTCCCCGACTGCCTTAGAAACTTCTCAACCTGGGTTGCACCCACCTGCAGGATTTGTATAAGTAGAGGCCCCCCCTCCACACCCCAGTCAGGGTTCCCTAAAGCGCTCTGTGTGTGTGTGTGTGTGTGTGTGTGTGTGTGTGTGTGTGTGTGTGCTTTGGCAGCCAGTGGTACTCAAGTCTTACTCCCTTGCTCTGGGCTCAGGTTTGATGCCAGGAATCAAACCCTGGTTGACCACGCACAAGATAAGTGTCCTACCTGCTGTACTTTCTCTCCATCCCACAGTCTCTCTGTGTCTCTGCCTCTCTCTCTCTCTCTCTCTCTCTCTCTCTCTCTCTCTCTCTCTCTCTCTCTCTCTCTCTCTCTCTCTCTCTCCCTCTCTTTTGTTTATTTGGGGGGTTGTTCCAGGGACCATGTGGTACCAGGGATCAGAGTTAGTGCTCCAGCACCAAAGCATTCTCTTCAGCCTTTTTTTTTTCTCTTTTGGGTCACACCTGGCAATGCTCAGGGGTTACTCCTGGCTCTGTGCTCAGGAGTTACTCCTGTACTGCGTGGGGGACCATTTAGGATGCTGGGGATTGAACCCGGCCGCATGCAAGGCAAACGCCCTACCCACTGGACTATCGCTCCGGCCTGCTTCAGCCTTTTGAGCCATCTTGCCACCTCCCTGATCGCCCCCTTTATATGAGTCTTATACGCAGCCAGATTAGAGAATTACTAACTTGGACCAGAATCCAAATTGGAGAAAAAGAACAACAGAAGTAATGCATGACCTCAGGCACAAATCGTCTCCCAATTTTAGGAGGTGGCTGTTCAGAACCGTAAAATGGTCTGTGCCTTGACCTATCTAAAGAGAACGCCTTATTGTTTATTCATAGCTTGGTGTAACCTTTTCTGAAACTGAGTTCAGCCATCCCGTGCAGCTCACCACAAGGTCCCAGTGTTGGGTAATGCCCTCTGCCAAGCTCTCAGTGAGGCCGGTCACAATCCACACGGTGCGCCTGTGAGGTGGGGATCCCGACCCACAACTGGTTTCTCATATCTGACTTGATTACTTGGGCACCCTCTATGCTGAGCTAAGTGGAGGTACCCATAGTCATATTGTTAAAATTCAGATTCGTGTGTTGAAAGGGAGGCCACTTGTACTTGGGAAGAGCTGAACACAGGGTCCTGATCTTGTCCAGCTTTTCTTTCTGCCTCCTCTTGAACCCTCTCCCAGAGCAAGCCAAGCGCGTCAAAGGATTGAGCTGACCCAAGCCGGCCGCCCGGAGAGGCAGCCGACCACAGCTGCGTGTAGAAGCTGTAGCTTTCTTTGCAGAGGACGCCAAAAGCACACCCATCCACGCCTCACATTCCACACACCTCCCCCTCTTGACATTATAGCAGGAAGGATGGAGAGAGGCTGTTACCCAAGGGAGCTGTTTCTTCTTGTCACACAGAACAGATGCCGAAATCCTAGGACAGACAGCTCTGAAATGCGGTGGCAGGAGGGTGAGTCAGAGGAAGTGAAATGGTCTCACCTCCAAGATATACTAAGGCCTGAGAGGGGCCTATTTGAATCCTCACCTCCCAAAGACTCCACAGGGCAGGGCTGTTGTATGCGGTACAGATTCTCAGTCCAGCCACTGCTTATACTCTAGCTGGTTAGAATCACACGCAGCCCCCTGAGGCAGCTGAGAGCAGGGAAACCTGAAGGTACATTCCCCAGAGCCGGGACTCTGGAAGGCTCTCCAGCTCCAAATCTGATTCAATTAAAAATTAATTAATTAATTAATCAATTAAAAAAAGTTAAACTGTTGAAAGCTCTGAGTTCCTTTATTTGCCATGTTAAAGCGTAAAAGAGATTTTTAAAAAAAGTAAAGAGAGGGCCAGAGAGCTAGTCTAGATAATGGATTATC